>JAGGAR010023986.1:0-132471 GCA_017657315.1 Termitomyces sp. K1Ag
TTTATGTCCTCATTGTGGCGCTTGAGTGTTTTTTTTTGAACCAAATGGCACAATATTGACCTCGTGACGAAGTGATCATGAATTCGCTCATAAGTTGAAAGTTCACACACGACTGACGGTGCTGACGTAATGGATATATTAGCTGCGGATTCAAAGCTTAGTGCGACTCACCTCTCTTTCCTCCAATGTTCTCAGTCAAGGTTACTTATAACGGAGAGATTCGCAGATTTTCTTTTCCCAGCTCTACGACCTTTCCAACCTACGAGCAGCTGTATTCCCAGGTGTGCACCGGTCCACATTCTACCATAAGCGCCAGTCGTGTCTCATCCAACCCTTTCCAGCTTATTCGTGTATTTCCATCCAGTAACAATTACTACCTTAACAAACTTCTGTTTTTCCCTGATGCTTCTCAACCTGGCCGTATCCTCATTGGCAGCCAAGTTCGCAACGCTGAAGAATATAACAGATGCATAATGGCATTCAGGGGTCGTACCTGGCTCAATGCTTCTCTTAGGTTCACCCTCGTCAATGGGAGCACGGACATGGGACCGGGAGTCTTTAACTGCCAAACAGTTGGACAACTTCCTTGGGTTGGACCTTTCGGTGGGACGCTTAATCGTGCCGACACAACCTCCCAGTCAACGTTAAACCCTCGACCACTCTTCTCTCCTCGTTCGCCCGTCACTTTTGATGTTCCACCTCGAGCCGTCTCTCAGACTCCATTGGACAGCGAACCGCTCATGGATATGTCAAATAATGTTTCCTCTGCAAGTTCCCTGAAGTCCTTCAAATCGACTCCCTCCAATAGGGAAACTGACGCCGCAACATCGTGTTGCTCTACTTCTCAGGTCAAGAAAGATGTTGAGAGTCTTCTCAAGGCATTTCAAAGGGATTTGGACAAGGCAATGGGACGCCTAGGATCAACAACCTTCAATGTCGACCACCCTCCAATGAATACTACCCCTTCACAGTCCGGGTCTACCTCGTCCTCCTCGCCTCTGAATTGTTCCTCTTGCAAGAAGTCAGTTTCGGGACAATGGTCCACTTGTAATGATTGCTCCGTTGTTGTTGTCAGTGCTTTTGTAACGAGAGTGTTTCATGTAACCTTACATCTTCACAGTGTTTACGATGCAACCTTCGTGACACGGCATGCCCTGTCTCTGGTATTCGACATGCTCTCAGACTGGCATGTGGGTCGCCAGATTTTTCCACGTGGCCATCGACACAATGTCAAGTGCAAACTGAGCAGTGAGTAACGTCATCTGTTTCATTCTCGACAGCTTTTTGATTTTCTAATGTTTTTCCCTAGGTCCTTGAATTCTCCTTTCATTCCTCCTTTACCACGACTCTTGGATGTCAATCTTTCAGAGCCTTCTGGTCCCATGCCGCCTTCATTTAACACCCCAATTTTGACCTCGCGCACCCCACCCCCTCCGCCTGTTATTCACCGAGGTGTTATATGTGATAGTTGCAACTTGATTATCGAAGGGGTTCGCCATAAGTGTCTTGACTGTCCTGGTATGTCTCCATTACAGACAGTCTTGGTTGAAACTTACTGTGACCATAAGATTACGATCTGTGTACCCCATGCATTGCTAATGGTGCACATGATCGCCACAATCCTCGTCACCAATTACTTGATATCACTGAACCTGGGCGGGTTATTGTGCATACCGTCAACGAGCCCGAAAATTGTGAGGATCGCATGCTACATCGTCGGAGTACGTCAGCCCTGGATCAGCCTTTGTCTCCTCCAATCGTTCATCGTGCAACTTGTGATCTATGTGATTCGATCATCGAAGGCTATCGCTATGTACGTATCTCATTTATTTCTTCTGACAAGACTACAAATATAAGATGGCAGAAATGTGCAGTATGCCCCGACTTTGACACATGCGAGTCTTGTTTCGCGTACGCCCCCGGTTTTTTGCTCTAGCCAATTTTTGAATGACACTTCAATGCAGGATTACGGAAGAACAACATCCCCGTCATTCCTTTGTTAGGATTTCTAAGAAGGAAGATTACATAGTAAGGTCCTAAACCAAACGCTCTTTATGTTTGACTCATCTTGATCCCTCAGCCTCGTGGAAGTTCCTTCACTCGTCGTCATTTTGCTCGATGTGATGGTAAGTCCTTTCGTATTATTACACCCGACAGTACCTGAATTATTCATGCAGCGTGTGACACCACGATCGTAGGGATTCGTTATAAAGTATGTATCCTTCACCTCTGTTGATACTACCCATTCTGACTTCAAGTCAAGTGCATGCACCCTGACTGTCCCGATTTTGATCTTTGTGAGAGATGCGAAGCACTTCCAATCCTTCAGCATCCCGATACCCATCCCTTTTTGAAAATGAGATCCGTGGAGACTATCATACCGACGGTTTATAGGTCGCCAGAGGCTATGCGTTTTTCTCCCCACAATCCGTCTATCCCTTCCTGGACCTTCAATCAAACGCCTCTCGAAGAAACAGTTCGATCTCATTCTCCTTTGGTCGACGGCATCTCCTCCGATTTAGAATTGCCGCCAATGTTTGTTTGACCTTCCACATGCAGTGCATGCGACTTAACTTTTAATTCAGGTGGCCTTTAAGCAACCATTCCGCTGGTTCTTCTTCTTTCGCAAGCCCTTATATTTCCCCTGCACTTGACTCCAAGAGTCTAGCGCCTGGCGCTCAATCTGATTCCATTAGTCATTCCCTGTACCCACTCTCAGATCGGCTCACACTGATAGAGTCTTGGCCGCAGTCCATATCAAACGTTCTCGCTCGTGAAGAAATTACTACCCCTGAGCGTCCTGTGGCGTCGCTAAGCCCCGTGTGTGAACGTACAGACCACAGTTTGGACCACCTCAAGACATCTATGCCGTCCTCAAGCCCACCATCGGCTGCTTTACTTGATGTTAACGACACTCCGGCAGTTCCTGGATCTTGGTATGGTCCTGGCTTGAATAGCCTTGTTAATGATACGGCCGACGAGCTTCATACATCTCATTCGGTTAATGAAGTCTTGGCTCAAACACTTCAAGGATCCACTCCAACACATTCTCCTTTGGAAAATGAAGCGCTGCTAACCGGACCGCCCACTCCACATTTGACCGAAATGCAGGAAGCTTACCCTTTGAAGGATCGATCGCTTGAGGAACTTCTTATTGTACATCATTCGATGTCAAGTTTGAGCCTAGAGGATCAAGCTGCGAAAGAAGCTTCTTCCGACAACACTGAATCACCTTTGTCTGCTGGTTATGTTGAGGACATCACGGCTCCAGATGGACAAACTTTTGCCGCGGGTGTTACCTTCATCAAAGTCTGGCGAATGGTTAACAATGGCACTCGTGATTGGCCTGCCAACACGGAGGTTGTGTTTGTTGGTGGTGCACAACTCACTAACGGCAACCCTCCACCTCACATGCAGCCCATGTACCCTCTTGGTCCATCGAAACCTGGCCAAGAGAAGACTGTTTGGACACCTGAATTGAAGGTGTGTTGCATATTTGTCTATACTATAATTGTGGCTGACTTGGCTTCAGGCGCCTGACGTTCCAGGAAGGTATACAAGCTACTGGAGACTACGAGATGACAAGGGCCAATTGTTTGGTGATAGCATATGGGTTGAGTGAGTGGGCTCATAGCAACTCAATCTTTTCCATTGACACTAAACTCCACATAGCATTGAAGTCGTCGATCCTTCTCGATCTGAAGAGTCGGTGACGTCTTCATCCATGATCATAATGCCCGATCCTACTTCGCCGCCGTCTCCCGCTGCCGACGAGCGAACGATCTCCAGATCCCCTACTGTTGATATCGAGGATAGTTCCGACGGTTACTTTTCAGATTCTTCCTCTGTATCGATTGTCAGCATGCCCTCTTCAGAAGATGAAGCGGATGCTACACTTTGGGAGGAAAGCCGCGCTCAAGATCGCGCTACGTCTACAGGAGTTCGTGTCCATACAACTGCCGACCATGTAGCAGAACCTGGATCCACGGCCATGGATTATGTTCTCCTCTACGATGACAATACATCCGAAGAAGAATGATTAGAGGGCTTGGTTATTTATATGGATGTAGGTGAACTTTCATTTTCAGCTTATAACCAAATGTGACAGTTATCTCTGTACTTGTATCCTTTCACAACACGTATTATTCCTGATGACGAGTCTTCAAATGTCAGTGTTTAGATGTGAAAGCAACAACTGTATCCTTTCCCAACACATCTGTTCTGACGTGTTCCATGTGGTGTGTCTAGTTGAAAATTTCATTAATGGGCCAATCCTTCATTTTGGTATTGTAACTCACTGTGCCTGATTGTAATGGGTAACCCACACCCTCTGTCCCAACCAGTATTGGGGAGACCGTGATTATTAAAGAATCAATGACAGAATTTCCCGGGAGGGTGCTTGCAAAGAAGGAGGCAATGATATGAGCACCTCCTTCGACCATGAGAGTACGAACTCCATGTTGGCGAAGTGCATAGAGAACGTCGCGGATTGTGAGTTGGTTATCTAAGTCTTTGTTACGACACCGCCAAGAAGGCCACGACCAAATCCTACCGTGAATGTAAATAGGAATCTGGATCACTTTCGCGCCAGCCTTCTCGAGGATTTCCAGCCGATCGCGCCTCTCTACGTCGTCCGCTGTTGCACAAATCACCCATGGTCGCCTACCTCGACCGGATTGATAATTGGTCAAGAGCTTGCAGGTCGGAGACAGACGAAGTCGGCTGTCGATTACTACTGGTCTTGGAAGGTTGTGCCTTTGCCCCTCTGGTAAAGGCGGAAGATGACGGGCTGTACCAAAAGATCAATGCGATCTATGAGGTTTGGTGAATGGATTCGAACCATTGAGCTGGGGGTCATCGTTGAGGGCTGTTCCAATCCCAACAAGAATAGCGTCGTGCATTGTTCGCATCCTTATGTTTCGCAATGAAAGCAGTCCTCATTGGGGTCAACATGTGTACAAACCAGTGGGTAAGAATCATGCTTTCTTTCCCACTCAAAATCAGTTGTTTCCCATGCCGGCCAGCAATTTTTGCATCAATAGATTGAGCAAAAGTCAAGGTTACGAGAGGACGGTTATCTGGCACAGGTAGAGAGCCATAACGCCCAAGTACGGACGTTAAGAGGTCAGGTGGGGTTAGAGCAGTCATGAAGGCGTGCCAGTGGGTGCCATAACTTGAATTAGGCATTGTTTACTTGTGATGAGTCTATTCAATTTCCAATAATAGCCGCACATCTCTCCATTACCATGACTGCGGACGATCCAGAACCACTCCAGCCAACTAACGAGCAAGAGGATAATACCCAACTTGACGAAGTTGATGACGGCGATGATGAACCTATAACCGGAGATGCTCCTGCAGCAGGTACCATTTTATTAGTCATTGCCATCGTCATCTTGTATTCACATTTCTTTTTCCAGGAGAGAGTAAGAAAAAGAAGAAAAAAAAGAAGGCCAAGAAGAAAAAGTTGGAACAAAGCGACCCTCCCCGCGTCGGTTTATCCAAGTTCTACCCGGATGGAATCTATCCTGAGGGTGAGATCCAACCTTATAAAGACGAGTATGTCTTGTTTGAATTCTTCTTAAGACCTCTAATAATACTGCCCTAATTCAGTAACACATGGCGGATAACTTCAGAAGAGAAGCGGTACAACGAAAAGATGTCCAACGAGGATCCCGAAACGACCTATCAGAGCATCCGGCGTGCTGCAGAGGTCCACCGCCAAGTGCGCCAGCATGCACGGAAGACTATCAGGCCTGGGATGACCATGACCGATATTGTTGAAAATATTGAAGCCGGCACGCGAGCATTAGTGGAAGAGAACGGCCTCGAGTGTGGTGTTGGGTTTCCCACAGGTGTTAGCTTGAACCACTGTGCCGCGCATTACACTCCAAATGCTGGAGATACTATAGGTCGATTGTTTCCTTTTGAAACTTTAGCTTTACTTGACATGTCATCGATTTCTAGTGCTACAGCAAGGAGATGTTCTTAAAGTCGATATTGGAGTGCACGTCAAAGGGAGGATCGCGGATTCAGCTTTCACGCTGACGTTTGATCATACCTACGACAAGCTTCTGGAAGCTGTGAAGGCTGCGACAGACACTGGCATTCGGGTACGCGTCTTGAAATTGAGGAGACTGACATACACTGACAGATCTCTTCAGGAAGCAGGCATCGATGTCAGGTTAGGCGAACTAGCGGGTTATATTCAAGAGACCATGGAGTCTTATGAGGTTGAAGTGGGAGGCAAAGTCTACCCCGGTGAGTTCGTCATTCTGTCAGTCTTCACAATCCTCCAATGAAGTTGTTCCAGTCAAGCCCATCGAAAACTTGAGTGGTCACAACATCAACTTGTACCAAATTCATGGCGGAAAGTCCGTTCTACTGGTTAAAAATGATGACCAAACCAAAATGGAGGAAGGTGAATACTTTGCAATTGAAACCTTCGGATCCACAGGTCGTGGTCGAATCGTAGAGGCTGTGAGTATGGCGATGAGACCCAAAACTATTTGCTAATCCTGCCAAGGGTGAATGCTCGCATTATGCTAGAGTCTTTGATCCACCCCATGTGCCTCTCAGGTACGTAGATGGGAACGCGGACTTGTTGAGCCTTACGGTGGTTGATGTTCAAAATTGCAGGTTGACGTCTGCCAAGTCACTTCTTAAAACCATTAACAAAAACTTTGGTACTTTGCCTTGGTGTCGGCGATACCTAGACAGAATCGGCGAAAGCAAATATCTCCTCGCGGTGAGCAGAGTCATTTATGAATAGACCCAACATGACTGATGCTTGCGTCATAACTCCTAGTTGAATCATCTAGTGGCGCAAGGTATCGTCCAAGATTATCCCCCACTATGTGATCAACGTGGATCGATGACCGCACAATTTGTCGGTTATTTTTGGCAAATAGCTTCCTTCTTTCCAATAACCTTGATTTAACAGGAACACACGATTCTATTGCGACCAACGTGTAAGGAGGTGGTGACTAGGGGAGAAGACTACTGATCTAGTACTGTGTGACCTGGGAGTTGTTGCTGTAGTTCATGCACAACACACTGTATCTCTCCCGACATAGCCCGACTATTTGAATGCAACGGGTAAATAGGAGAGCAAGACATAAGTGAATTGCGGCCGGGACGGAACATTGTTGGATGTGGGCCGGCGGCATCTCGGCTCGATATTCGATGGTTGAAACTGTCGAGTCTTTGAGACGAAAGAGTTGGGATGTCTCTGCTCTGCCCCTTGACCTCCCCAACACTGTCCTGTCGCCTACAGCATGCCCTCTGTCTACCATCATGCTGGCCACGCAGAGACTCGGGTCTTGCGCCACCACAACGACAAGGATTGCGACTTCTTCACGACCTCTCTCCTCCACTATGCTACACCTGGCGTCACTCCCCCATCGGCTCGTGTAAATCCAAAGCTTAAGATAGAACCTAGACGTCCACTCAGGATATGGGATATTTGGAAGTTTGGACTCGTCGTGGTCTCGAAAGGTGAGTCGTTTGATACCCCAGTTTTACCCCGCATTGAGCCGAACTCAGCAACGGAGGTAACTGGAGATGTGCTTTCGCATCATATGTGGGGACCTCGAAAGAAGTCCTGGGGCATTGAGATGACTATTGTATCAAGCATCATGCGAGGGGCAGGACGGCACAGCTCGTTTGTCGACATCGTACGTTGCATTGTCCATTCCATTCAATTTTTTTCCGTGACGTGATCGATCTGACAGGCAACAATCCGTACATTGATGAGCGTTGGTGGGCTGGTGCCGCTTCCATCAGACGCGCTTGTGACCCCAGTCACTTTTCGTGTCAAGAAGCGCAATCTTCGGGGCATTCTTGCAGAATATGACGCAGCAGAGGATGGGACACGTGAGTTGTCTGGGGAGTGGGTAGTGGGCAAGAAAACTTGGCAAAGGCTTCAAACCGAGTGGAAGACCACACGCAGTGATGCCCAGACCCCCGATGAGTCAAGGACAAAGGAGCAAGTGATACTATACATACATGGTGGTGAGTTTACCGCGGGGTAGATGTAAACTATCATAATCATAATTCCTCTTTATAGGTGCATACTACGTGTCAAGTGCTGCAGCTCAACGATTGATTTCTATCCCTTTATCTAAATACACTAACGCTCGAGTTTTCGGTTCGCAAGCTCAGTTTAACGCCGAATTTTCATGATGCTGACTTTTTGTGCAGCTCTCGACTACCGTCTGGCTCCCGAGTCTCGCTTCCCTGGTCCTCTCCATGATGTCGTCAGTGGATATTTCCGGTTGGTGGAAGACCTTCACATTCCACCGGAAAACATACTACTTGCTGGGGACAGCGCTGGAGGCGGACTATGTCTTGCATTGCTCATGTACCTGCGAGACCACGATTATGCATTACCAGCTGGAGCAATTTTAATGTCTCCATGGGTCGGTGAGTGCCTTTCATCTCGTGTCGGTATCTTTCACTTATGAATATATAGATCTCACTATGAGTTGCGAATCATGGGATTCCAACGCCAATTTCGATGTCGTCCCATTTCCACAGAACGACCATATGAATCCCGTTGCTCTTTATCTTGGGGAACGTATGGAGGAATATCTAACACATCCATATGCCAGCCCTCTCTTTGGTGACTTTACTGGACTTCCTCCCCTGTTGATCCAGGTTGGAGATGCAGAGGTACTTCGCGACGAATCTACCCTCCTGGCTCACAAGGCTACCCTTGTTGGTGTTGACGTACGCCACGAACTCTTTGAAGACGCCGTATGTTTTATCTTATCTAACTCTTCACGATCCTGAACATAATGCCAGATTCATGTCTTTCAAGCTTATCCCTTCCTTCCTGCGGCGCGTCGTGCGTTCTCCTCCATGAAGGATTTCGTACAGAATACCCTTCCCCAGCTCAGATCACGATCTCCACAGCCTCTCACACCTTATGTCGAGCATCATCTTGAGGAGGAAATTGAGAATGAAAAGACGACAATTGTCAGGGGTGATGGCGTAGGAACGAACACTGGCATGGAGAACGTCATGGATTGCCTTGGGGAGAAGACAGATGACCATTCGGAGTACTCCGATGAAAAGCAAGGGCACTCGAAGGAATATGCAAGCTGGGGGCGCGGTTCACGTCTTTGGCCCTCGGGCAATATACCCACACCAGTGGAGGAAGACGACGATTGGGAGTACAAGAGAACAGTCACTCGCCCTCCGTCTCCTTCGGTCTGCCACCATCCAGTCACCAATACGCTAGACGAAAGCAATGGTATTCGCCGCATACGATCAGCAGTGTCCCTCGTAGCTGTTCCGACACCTCGTACTCGACCACACCGTCGCAAACCTCCTTTCGAGTCGCGAAGAGCCGGCCCAGGATACATATGCATTCCACCTTTTCCACCTTTCCCAACGATGTCAAAATGCAGCACACCTCCGCCTTCACCCTTGGAATCACCTTCGATCCGTCGTAACAATGTTAGCCACCCTGATATCACTTCTCTCGTAGAAGATTGGTCACACTCTGGTCCAGCTAACCAGACTACATGCTTCGCAGCAGGGTAACCATAACTATTTATTAAAGATTTGACGCCGCCCCAACGTTCTAGTTCACATTATCCATATATACGCGAAATAATCACACTGTATGTCTCATACCATGTAACCATAGTAATAGTGTAGCATAACATGATCGGAATGGCACAAAATGATCAAGAATGCTCAGAACCCCTGAGAGCTAGCCAGTAGATTCAGTCCTTTCCTGTGTATCTCCAGTTCTTCTATGACGTTCATCAATGCATTGCACTCCCAGTGTCCATACAGGAAGCCCTCATAGAGCATTGTGGTTCCCAACCAGGAGAAGAAGATCGTGGCCACGAAAAGAATGGGGTTAATCCAGGCATGAGGAAGCCAGGATCCGCCAATGATGATGGCGACAAGAAGCAAGAGGCAGAGGCCAAAAATCCGGAGCTCTTTCCGTGCTCGCTGCCGTGAATATTTGTAACAAGATGCCAATGCTTCAATCACACTCGCTACAGAGGCGTTGGAGAGCTCTGAGGATCGTGCTACTAAAGTGGAGCTTGGCGTCTGAATTTCCAAAGTGACTTCAAGACCAAAGTGGTCTGAGACGGAAAAGCCAAAACCCGGGACCTTGTCAGTCATGACGACCTTGCACTCTGTCGCCTTCAAAACGGGAAAGACGGCATCAGAGACGGCATTCGGCCTGTGGGGCTGGCGGTAAAAGACGTAGTCCAGGCGCTTGCCCCAGAATTTACGCGCGTATGGATCGAGCGGCTTGCCTGCCGAATACGAGTTTAATGGAGAGTCAGCAGTGACGCCAAATTTGTGTATGGCCTCCAGAGGAGTGGTTACTGAGACATGTCCCGAGGAATTTCCGGGCGGGTGTGTCACCAACCATGAGTCTTCAAGTGCGGCATGCTCCTTTATAACGGTGATCGGCAGCGTGGTAGGAATACTGTTGAAGTCACCAAGCTTTGGTCATAGTTGAGCATGTGGGACCTAATAGGGACAATCCATGAGACATACCGCTATAACATAACGCCCGACCTCCGCTGCTTGTCGCGTCAGTTTGGCAAACTCCCATGCGTTGACAAGGCGATGCGCTCGGTTATATTCAGGCCCGTCTTCGCCACCTTTCGCGAATAGCTGTGGAACGTGAATTCAGTGAAAATCGCGGGAGAATTGGAAAACATACATGTGTGTTAAACACCTGGACTTGTCCTAGGACTGGATGGAGTAATACCACACTAGAAGCAGCCTTTCCAACGAACCAGTCACCTGCAATAACGTCGATTGGCGCACCGTTGAGGGAGTATGGATACACGGAGGTCGAAATGATAGGGAACCTCGAGAATATAACTAAACCTGCGCCAAGAGCACCGCTACCAGGAGGATAAGGCGGGTGACTGACGACCAAAGAATAAGACGGACCTATAGAAGAATTTCGAATGGGGTAGTACAGAAGACACGCGTTGCTGAACTTTTTCGTAGTCTGAGAAGACCCAAAGTTCTTGAAGGGCAACGATGTCATAACTTGAGTGTGAAAGCTCGTTCGCTATGGCCTCGATACGTTCTTTACGGTTCTTAGAGACATATTTGAGACCCCTGGGCGATCTGAGTAGATGTATAGAGACGCAAGAGGCGAACGAACCAGCAATTGAAAGACAGAACTCGAATCTGGCTTTCAGTAGCCATGGACGTAGTAAGAGGGTCTGATCGGGAACTACGGGCCGGACAGCTGTGACTGAAGTGACTCACTGTGTGACCGAGGGTTTGTCAATAACCACCATGACCACGCCCGTCGTCAAACTCACCGCCAGCGAGTCCGTCTCCCTCTGCTCCCTCTCTCTTCTGCTCTCAACAGTCTCTCCCTCTCCAGTGTAGAAATCGCCACCCGTGCTGCTGAAAACTTCACCCGCATCTACTACAACGCCTATGATTCCGACAACCGCCTCAACGATCTCCCCCAGTTCTACCGACAGTCGTCATCGTTGGTATGGAATGGGAAGCCTTTTCAAGGCGCAACCGGAGTCCGTGAGCTTCTTGAGAAGATGCCGGTGACGAAACACGAAGTCCAGTCCCTTGATTGCCATCCTATACCAGGTTTGTTTCTGTGGCCAATGATTAAGCGCCAGTTTTGTTGACAACGTCTTCTAGGAACCTCGCCTCCCTCATTGCTTGTCAGTGTCTCTGGCAGCGTCGTTCATGGTCAGGGACCGTCGGGCAATCCAGCTCACACGACACCTCGCAACCCTGAAGGGCACCCTCGGGTGTTCTCCCAGACGTTCATGCTTGTCCCCGACCCTACAGTACCTGCCACTAAGCCTGGGGAGCTTGCAAAGTACTACGTCAGCGCAGACGCGATTAGATTTGTAGGATGAATGCGTATTATGTGTAGAATGTGAGTCGGTCTCCCACATGGCCTCTCTTCTTTCTAACCAACTACCTTTCTTGCAGAGTTTCTGTTGCCTGACAAATATACCACACGCCTTGCTATTTATTCATAATATATCCTAGTCGGATTTCACCGCAAGACACACGACTTTTAACTTCGAAATCCTTAACAATAGGTTCTACATAATTATTACATTAGAAAACAATACAAGTAAATGACCAGACCCAGAACCATTAGCCAAAAGTTTGAGACTACAGAAAAAGAGTCAATAAACCTGCACGATGAGATGGGTGAGAAATGAAGACATACTGATCTGGCACTCCGCTTGACTTTCGAAAGCCGCCATTCATCCGGCTTCTCGTACTTGTTGAACAGCGGCTCAATCTTCTCTTGTTTCTTCCGTTTACTGATTTTACTTGCATCAGCAACCTGGAAGAATTGAGGCGCGACCTCTACAAGCCACTTGGGTTCTACGGCAGTAACATTGTGGCAGTACTCTCGAGTCGTGAGCACCAATTCGTGGTAAATCAACCATTCGGGGTTTCTGTTGAATAGTGCCGAAGATGGATGAATGTAAACGGGGGTGCCCTCGACGAGCGTTTTGTAGCCTTCTTGTGGATCTTTTTTAGCTGCATTCCGGAAGAAACCAGAACAGATAGCCTTCCGGACGACATTGTAGTCCCGTCCAGCAGACAAGATGTCGTGCTTATATCTGCACTCATAGTCAGACAAGAGCGCAATAGAAAGATTGGAAGTAATACCTATCCATGATACCTAGCAGCTGCTTCCGTACATCCTGTGCCCGTCTCATACTCCTCGCCTGAATGAAATTCTCGTAACACCAAGGATTTGAGAAGTTTGCGGCCTTCCAACCATTGTACACAGTCAACAGAGTTAAATGGTCCCCTTCAGGTTGGTGGAACTTGGCCTTCTTTGAGTCCGCCTGACCCTGCTTCTCCTTTGGTCGATAGAAAACGCTCTGCACGGAAAGCATCGCGACAATGGAGAGAATCTCCTCCGAACATCCCGACTCAACGGACGCAATCAGCATCTTCGCCAATGGCGGCTCCATAGGGAAGTCGGCCATCTTTCGTCCCAGGCGCGTCAGAAGACCTTCGTCGTCCAGAGCCGAGAGCGCATACAATGACTCCAACGCCGTCAACATTGTCTGGGCGGGTGGTGGATCCATAAAGTCGAAGCTTAGCAAGTCATTGATACCCATAGCCTTGAGTTGTAGGATTGTCGAAGACAGATTGGTTCTTTGTATGTCGGGAATGGAGTTAGGCAACATCTCATTACGATATGCCGCCTCGGTAAAGAGACGGTAACATTTCCCAGGACCTGTACGTCCGGCACGACCAGACCGCTGTCGCGCCTGAGCTTGTGAGATTGGCATGACTACGAGAGAGTCCATACCCAGCCTTGGGTCATATGCATTTTGTTTGGAAAAGCCGGGATCAATGACGTAATAGATGCCAGGGATGGTCAAACTGGTCTCAGCGACATTCGTAGCAATGACGACTTTGCGAGCACCGGGTGGTGTGGGCTCAAAGACTCGTGACTGAACCTCGGAGGGAAGAGCGGAGTAGATGGGTAGGATGATGAGTTCAGGAACTTTGGGCCCGAGAGCCTTCATTCGCTCGAAGAGAATTTCGCAAGCGGTATCGATTTCTTCTTGACCGGTGAGAAAGAGAAGGACATCACCAGGAGGCTCCGAGAGGTGAATCTGCATGACGGTGATAAGAGAAGCATCCAGATAGTCTGTCTCTGGTTCCTTGGTATACAGGATCTCGACGGGATATGTTCGACCAGGGATGGTGAAGATAGGACATCCAAAGAAGTATTTGGAGAACTTTTCGGCGTCGAGTGTAGCAGAGGTTACAATCAGCTTGAGATCCGGACGTCGTTTGACTGCCTCTAAATAAAGTGGTTGATATAAGCTTGTTCAATCGGAGCCAATAGTAACGTACTCTTCATCAGCCCGAACAGGACATCCGTAGCGATAGTACGTTCGTGAGCCTCATCCAACATGATGACCGAATATTGACTGCAAAGCGGGTCGATCAAACACTCACGCTGCAGCATACCGTCCGTCATGTACTTGATCTTCGTTTCCGGGCTGGTACAGTCCTCAAAACGAATGGTGTAACCGACTTCCTGACCCAAACGACATCCAACCTCCTCAGCTACACGCTTTGCCACCGACATTGCAGCAACACGTCGAGGTTGTGTGCAGCCAACACGACCCTTTTCAGTATAGCCAGCCTCCGCGAGGTATTGGACCATTTGAGTAGTCTTGCCTGAACCGGTGTCACCCACGACAATGAGAACTTGATGCTAAAGTTCTGGGTTAGTAACTTCACACCGATTGAAAAGATGAGGTACCTCTCCTATGGCCTTTAACAGAGGGTCCCGAAGCTTGTAAATGGGCAAGCTTTTTCGTTGTTCTTGAATACTCAATGTGGTTATTTCACCGAACGTCGTAGCTTTGTTAAAGCTCGATTGCTTCCACTGTGGGACCTCGCCTGCCTTCTGGCTCTTGAGGTTTCCACGCAAGTCTTGAGCAAACATCCTGTCCGACTCCTTCGACATGGGATCAAGCCACGGTTGGCTGAAGTCACGAGCTTGCGAATCTGCTTCTTCATTCGCTTCTTGCTGTCGAAGTTCGCGTCGTTCTTTTGCCAAAGATGCCCCAGCGAGGGCAGCCCTGTTTAGAGACCCATCGGGCGCCTTTACAATCTTGACCGGACTGAGATCCAGGGTTTTCTTCGTCTGCCCAGCCAAAAATGGTGGCTCGTCCTCCCTCACCTCCACATCCAGCTCCTCCTCCACCTCCACATGCGCCATAGGATTGTTAAAGTCTTCGTCCAGGTCAGGGTACTCGGATGCGTCAATAATACCGGAGGATATCAATTGCTTAATTTCCCAACGTTCTGGCGATGTCAGTCGTTTCGCCGATCGTTTGGGACCGTCGTCCTTCGAACGAAGAGGTACCGCGTTGGCTCCGGAAGAAGCACGCATTGCACGCAATCGATCCTCCTCCATTTCAGCCTCAGACTTGATACGAAGATGGGGTGTAAGATCACGGCCAGTGACCTGGTCTGCATCTTTCATAGAGAGGGATATTCGGTTTGCGGCTATGCTCATCACCTTGACCTTCACGGGCTGTCCTCTACTGAGCAAATCAGAGGCTGAGTTAGCTCGAGCGCCTGCCTGAATGTTTGATACATGGACCATCCCTGGATAAATGTCAAGTCAAAACAGTAGCAACACAGCATACCCCACAATACACACCTTCTAGCCTGCCCATGACCCCTTCTAGAGTAACGAAAGCTCCGAAATCTTTCAGCCCTGTTACTTTCCCATTGTAAATCTTGAACAAGACTGGTCGTTCGTCCAACGGAGGTTTCTTTCCACCCAGACTGCCATAACGATCATGATCACGACCTCTTCCTCTCGGTGGACTTGGACTGTGGTGCCTTGGAGAAGGGGAACGATCACGGCGCTGACGCTTCGGCGAAACCAGGTCATCTGGCGGTAGTGGACGCTTCCTACCAGATACCAAGTCTCCCAGCTCCGCCAAGAATACATCATCAGGCACAGCAGGAGGTACCTCCTTGTTTTGCAATGCAAGCCCAGGGAATAGTCGTCTCTTCTTCTCCCGCTCCGTCAACTCTCCATCTGTGGCGGCATCCTTCCCATTCTGTTCAACAGACTTTGAACTTTTCTTCTTGTGCTTCGGATGCATACTCAAAATGAGACGGTCTATGTTCTCCACGAGTGAGTCGGGGAACCCAGCGTCCATTTCATTGAGTTTCGCCTTGAAGGCGGGTAGACTTTTGTTGGATTGGTCATGAAGTGCAATGATGAACTCGGCGAGAGTCTTGTCATTGAGCCCGATATGATTGTTAAGTTCCTGGGTGATCTTCGCTACCAGTGAGAGGAGTTCGAGGTTGTAAATGTCGGACTCTGCCATGAAGGAGAGAGTGACTGGAGGAAGGTCGAGGAGATTACGTAACCATAATCGTTCTCAGTTCATGCCGCCTCGAAAAGGCATCGTCAAGTCTGGCAATGCTGGAAATTCAGCCAAGAGCGATAAAACCCCGCCTGCATCGGTTCAACCAGAAGAGAAACCTTTGTTCCCTCCAGGATACAAATATCCCTTGAGCTTACTTCACGAGAGGTGAGAGCCTTTCACCCGCGATACAAGCATTATAGTGAAGTGAGATTCTCAATCTTTTCCCAGGTGCCAAAAGCTAGGCTGGGAAAAGCCATCCGTCGAAACGGTATACCTGTTGTGCTCGCATATATGAAAGTCATTGAACATCCTTCCAGCATCAACATCCGGACGGATGGTCTTTTATCGTTCACCTAAACAAGATCAACAAGAAAACCAACCAAAAGGAATCGATACGATTAAAACCCGATCAACCATATCTGAGTGCAACGGCTCTTGAAGCACGCCACTGGGGAGCAACTTACGCCTTGTACCGTGTTCGTTCAAGTACACCTCAGTGCTTTAGTAAAGAAACGAATTTTCTGAACCTGTACGCTAGTTTTGCAATGGTACGCGAATGCAGCTTGTCTTGCCTCCGGGTCCAAGACAATATTGGAATGAGTTGGCAGAAGAACATAAAAATTCGCCTCCGCATTTGCAGTGGAAATATGCCGAGGATCCTTTCGCTGCTCAAGAGCAACAAGAAAAGGCCAGAACTGCAAAACGTGAAAGTGTCGCTGCCAGAGAAGCAAGCTCCTCCAGCAAGCCTAGCCAAAATCAGGCCTCTGGTGAATTTGGACAAGCGCCTGAGGTCAGAATGGCGGTGGGCCTTAGAGAACAGGTTGAGGAAGCCATAAAACAGGTGTGTGATGCTTCGAGGTCGTCAATGTTATCCAACCAATATGAGCAAGGGCATATCTATGTATCCAGAGGTCAATGATATCTCTAGATCTGTCCTTGACGAAGCAGACGCTCCCAGGGTTACAGAACAACTCGGCCATCTTGGTTTCAACCCAGTACAGACCCGAAAAGCTGTTTCCTTTTTGTCGCAACCTTCTCGGCTTACGTCTATCCTTATGGACTCAACGAACCCACTAGAGGCATGCATAGAGTATCTTGTTCTCTCTTTGCCCGAATGCGATCTCCCACAACGCTTTCTTCCTACCATCAACTCCTCAAATGCATTCATCACCTCAGCACATTCTGGAACTGACGACCTCAAGAAACGCTGGATAGAAGACAAGGCAGTTAAGGAAGCAGGCTGGCCTGCGCACGCCGTCAAAGCCTGTACTACCGTCCCAACATTGTTGTTGAATTGGGATCTTCTTATGGTTGCTCTGGGCAGAAGGTTAATTGGCGATGAATGGGCCGAAACTTCTGGCAGCGAAGCTGATACCACTCCTCCATTCGAGATCAACACCGATGAAGTTGAAGCTATGGGTGGATCCATTTCAGATGCAGGAGAGCTCGTCATACCTCTCTTCAGTGCCCCCATACAGATTCACATCCTCACTTCCTCCGACAAAGCCTATCCGCGACCGAACTTTTCACCCATGTATATCACCTCCACCTCAAGCCCTGCCTACGTAAGACTTCATCTATTATCTTGCCTTCTGCTGGAGATGAAATCCGATCGCTTTCTGGAATCTGGAGAAGGATTTTGTATGGCGGTCATGAGGGTCCTCGAAGCAGAGTGGGCCAAAATCGAAGATAATGGGCCTCCTGACATGTCGGCGGTTCTCATACATTTCATTCCTCAGGCACAACCTGTCCCTGACCTTACTACGTCCACTTCCGAAGTTCCTCACGCGACCCCTCGAGCTGGCCGACGAGGAGCATCGTCGCGACGTGATCTACGCACCGACCAACAAATCAAAGATGAGTTTCAGGCTACTTGCAGGCAAGAAAAGGTGACTGCTGTGGCTCAGTTACACTCTTTGAGCGATCGATATATTTACATGACATCATTCTAGTACTGGGAAATGTTGACTGTTAGACGGAAGCTGCCAGCTTTCTCTGCCAAAGAAGATTTCCTCAAACAACTCGAACGGAACAGAGTTGTAGTCGTGGTTGGTGAAACAGGTTCGTTCTCTTTTGAATGCTAATCCATACCTGCTGAATTTCCTCAGGATGTGGGAAGACAACTCAATGTAAGAATACTCGAATATTGCCAGACAAATGTGTATTGATCCGTCGCGAAGTACCCCAATTTATTCTCGATTCTATGATTGAATCCGGTAACGGCTCCAAAGTCTCTATTCTCGTGACACAACCGCGTAGGCTATCGGCCATCTCGGTGGCTGCCCGGGTTTCTGCCGAACGCCTTGAAGACGGTTCTGTTGGCTATGCGATTCGAGGAGAGAGCAAGCAAGATGGGAAGACAAAGATTTTGTTCTGTACAACCGGTGTAGTTTTAAGACGGTTAGGGTCTGGGGATAACTTGGATGGGATATCACATGTCGTTGTCGACGAGGTTAGTGTCATCTTCCACGCTTCAATTCTATCTTCCCTTATACAACTTAGGTCCACGAACGATCTGTTGATGGGGATTTTCTTCTTCTCGAACTGAAAGAACTTCTTAAAAAACATGGCAATCTCAAGGTTGTCCTCATGTCCGCCACAATCAACCATGAAACTTTTGTCAAGTACTTCAATGGAGCTCCACTCCTCACAATTCCTGGTTTCACGCACCCCGTTACAGACGAGCAAGTCAAATGTATCCTTGCAGATATCCAACATTAATTTGGTGAACAGATATCTAGAAGATGTGATTCCACTACTCAAGTATCATCCTTCTGCACCGAAATATCCGAAGAGCCAGACCGACGCAGCATTGCAAGCCTTCCGTGACGAGTACAAGACTCTGGGCCTGGATGACCCTAGCATAAATGCCCTTGTCAATCTCACTCGCTCAAATCGAATAGATTACCAGGTTCTTTCGTTGTCGTTTCTATCTTTTTCCCTCGTTGACGGGATTTGAAGCTCGTGGCGGCCGTGGTAGACCACATTGTTTCTACTGCCGCCAAGCGTGGAGGGATCCTGATATTTTTGCCTGGTGTTCAAGAAATTCGACAGTGTATCGAGATGATTCGTCCTCTCCTTGCTGGCAAGGAGGCAGAAACATACCCGCTTCACGCTAATTTGTCTAGTGAAGAGCAGCGTCGTGTCTTTGTGAAGACCTCCAATTGGAAGATTATAGCTGCCACTAATGTTGCTGAGGTCTGTCACTTCAATAGAACAACAGTTAGCCATCACTGACTGTTGACTCTCAGACCTCCATAACTATTGACGACGTGATTTATGTAATAGACACCGGCAAAGTGAAGGAAAATCAGTTCGATCCTGAAACCAGTCTCTCTCGGCTGGTAGAAATATGGGTCACTCGTGCTGCAGCAAGGCAACGAAAAGGAAGAGCAGGCCGAACCCAACCGGGTGTCTGTTACAAGTTGTACACTCGGAAGCAAGAACTGAACATGGCTAAGTTCCCTGTTCCAGAGATCCTTCGCGTTCCTCTGGAAAGCATCTCGTTGACGGTTAAGGTAATGCGAGAAGAGGAAGATGTCAAGGTTTGAGGGCCTCTTCTTTCATGCCGTCTCTGAGTGCTGAGGCAGACACAGCTCTTCCTGCGTCGCGCTATCGATCCTCCCAAGGTTGTGGCCATGGAGCGGGCATGGTCTACACTAGAAGAGCTTGGGGCAGTTGATGATGCCGGGCGATTGACCCCTCTCGGGCGGCATATGGTGAGTTTTTTTGCTCATGTCATGCATCCTGCTGCTCACTGCACAACCAAGTCTACACTTCCAGTAGATCTTAGACTTGCAAAGGTATACCAGTTCTTGTCGAACCTTCCCGTTCAGATACCGATCTGCGTCCGTTTAGATGTTGATTTTCGCCACCGTCTTTCAGTGTCTGGATCCAATTCTCACAATTGCAGCTGCCTTATCATGCAAGCCGTTGTTCGTTAGTCCTACGGATAAGCGTGACGAAGCCACACAGTAAGCTTGGCTCCAATCCAGACCGTCGAATATTTGAAGAGACATTTTCAGAGCGAGAGAAGGTTTCTTGACCGCTGGAAGTGATATTTTGACCGATGTCACGGCTTACGACCAATGTGTCAGTCTACGGTCCGGAGGAAAAGGACAAGCAGAGATGCGCGCATTTTGTGACAAGGTGCGGGATATGAATTGCCTATTAAATTGACTGCTTTCTCTATCTCCACTTGTAGAATTTTATCTCTCCAACCAGTGTTCGCGAAATTACGACTCTACGTAACGACTTCCTTCTTTCCCTCTCCGACATTGGTTTCATTCCATTTGGCTCCAAGCCCTCTGATCCGATCCTCAATAAAAACAGCGGAAACCAAAACCTTCTCAAAGCTGTCATCCTCGGTGGTTTGTGGCCGCGTGTCGCCCGCGTACATCTTCCCAGAGACCGAATAAAATTCGACAAGGTTTCTGCAGGAACAATACAACGAGAAAACACAGCCAAGGAGTATAAGATTTACGATCTTCAAGAGGGACGCGTCTTTCTGCATCCTGCGAGCGTGCTTTTTGGTGAAGCAACATGGGCATCTCCATTCCTTGTATACTTCCACAGGTACATGTCAAGCAAGGTATTTCTGAGAGATGCGACTGAGGTATGGCAGACCTTCTCCATCAACTTATTTTATTAAATTGAATGTAGGTTCCAATGTATGCTCTCTTGTTGTTTGGGGGGCCCGTTTCCGTGAACCAGATAGGAGGAGGAGTGACCATCGGGACCAAAGACCGTCGTTTCAAACTGAAAGCATGGCCTCGTATAGGCATACTCGTCAATCAACTCAGGTATGTTCTCTGCCGATGAGTCACAGTGACGTCACTCACTGCTTTGCAAGGCGCTTGCTCGATGCGCAACTCGAGCGTTGCGTCAAGCAGGGCACCATCCTTGCATCAGGAGACAACAATCCTGTTGTGAACGCAATGCTCGCGTTACTCAGTCATGATGGATTAAGTGGAAATTTATAAAGCATCTCGAAATTGATACATAGACAGTATGTCAGAGAAGATGTAGCTTCAGAATAATCAATAACAAGAATTCTCGTGAATCGATGTCGATGAAGGTCGAAAAGTTAGTGCTGCTAGTTTAAGATCCAAGATCACACTACCAAGCGTTTCACCTCAGCACAATCCACGACCTTGATGCCCTTCTTCTCCATATCATCCCATTCAGAACCCGTGTCATGTACACTCCTGACTGCATCCCGAACGACCCAGGTTTTAAACCCAAAGTCGATCGCATCAAATGCCGTGCTCTTGACACAGTAATCTCCAGCTATGCCCACAATAAACACATCGGTAACCCCATGGTCTTCAAGCAGCTGAGGAAGCGTCGTATTGGCGAGATGCCATGGATCACGGAACGCAGAATACACCTCTATTCCCCGATCCGTGCCTTTGGTGACCAGACCTGTTAATGCCTTCTGGTTGAGACCCTCAACAAACTCCGAGCCTGGGGTATCGGCTATGCAGTGTTTTGGCCAAAGAACTTGCTCAAGTCCTCGCTCCTGCTTGGTATCACCGGGAGGATAGATTATGGTTTTGGAGAAGAGTGGCTTATCATGGGTAGCAGCGAAGGAGATATGATCGGGTGGATGGAAGTCTCGGGAAGCGATTTTTGCCGCAAATGGGTGTGCCAGGAGATCGTTAATAGCGGGAATGATCTCGCTCCCGTTGCGAACGGCAAGAGACCCATAGACAAAGTCATATTGCATGTCGACGACCAAAAGAGCGGGCGTGATTGTCGCCATGGAGTGTAAATCAAACCTCGGAATGATATAGATTCAAGTGCATTATTATCATTATAAAGATACTAGGTACATAAATACTATTTGATTGCGTAAAAATACATTGCTTTGTTTCCGTCTCTATGGAATCGTCAGTTAAGTATGCCAGCTCGTAGTCAAAGGAGCCCAGTACTTACAGACTACATGATATACTCTTACAATCTAGAATATCTTTCTTGTTCTTCGTCCATTATTCCAATCCTCACTCGCCGATCGTCGCCTGGTAAGTGACTGCCTTGGTGTTTGCAGTGGCCGACCACGATTGTCTTCTAACGCATGTTGCATGGTCGAGTTGATCAAAGCCTCCTGTAGCATTGGAGGAGATTTGTGTAGGTCAGCACTTGTAGGAGGCAGTGCAAAGTATGGTGCGTCGTACGGCTGGGTACGCATGCGGGTAGTTGGAGCGGATGTGCGTCGATGATGAGCCTTCAAAGAGAAATAGGAAACCACGGAAGGCTGACCACTAGACACGGAAGGAAAGTTGGCAGACTTCAAGAGAGTCGACGATGGACGGCTGGAGGCATCAACATTTGGATCTGGTTGCGTGTCTAGAGATTTCCGCCGCGATGTCCAAGGAGGGACAAAGCCTATGTTGGATCGCCTGCTATGTTTGCCTTCGCCATGGACTAAAATCTCATTAGCACGAGGTACATTACAATATTAATACGAACACACAAGATAATGGTCGTGCGACGGTCGGAGATGGAGATGGGTCAGGATGCTGGCGGGACTTGTTTCCGAAATGTAAAATTCTCTTAGGCAGATGGAATGACAGAGACGACCGTCTAGATGACGAATCGGACTCAACAATTGACTCGTCATCTTGTTTGTTCACTATTACATTGGTCAAATACGGCGGAGTAGTGGGCGGAGTCGGAGTGGACGGTGATGGATTTTCTTCAGCTGAAGATTGTTCCTCTGATGAATCATGAAGAGTCATAGCAGGATCGTTCGTGGGGATGGGACTACGTTGAGAATCCGGTGTATCTGCGAAGTATACGTGTTTGTCACGATATGAATTGCTGGTAGTACTTTGTCCGTTGACCGTGATTGGCGGAGTGGCTTGTTGCAGAACAGGGCGTGCTGGCACAGCAGGCGCCGATCGACGTCGAGAGCGGTGATTGGCTCGTTGTTTTGGTTTGTCTGCGACACGAGGGGCGACTGCTGTGGCCAATGGTACAAGCCATTGAAGCCCTATGGCAAGGATACTCTATGGTGAAAGGTCGCAAATTTAAGGCGTGACCAGGAGAGCTGACATCAATACGCACGAGGCCAAAGCCCAATGACCCTATAGCTCTCGCAGATAAAGTGACCAGGAAAGATCTGTGGTTCGCGTTTGGGGACATGGCATCGTTCGGTTCATTGCGTGAAGGCATGGGGGTGGTCGTAGAGCATTTTCGAAAAAGACAACGGAACATCGCCCTCGCCGGTGAACAGCTATGAAAGACGAGGAAACGGGATTGTCAAAGACAATAGAAATGCGGAGGATGGCATATGGGTGTCATCGGAATAATCATGGCTGCCTTGGAGAATATATAGTCTTTACATAGAAACATGAGACCACTTTCATATTTGATTTTTCTTGACGTCATTATGTCAGCTATACATTCTCGATCGCGGAGATCACCCTCGATCAAATATCATTTCGCACGCGAGCCACATCCTAGAGCGCTTTCCTCGACGGATCCACTCCAACAGCTAGAGTACCATCATGAGAGACATCCCATGTGCAAGAGTTAGGTGAACGCACTTATATATCCAACTACACCTTCTGGCCAATCGTCATTGATGGATTCAATGCTGCCAAGGTAGCATCAGAAATGAATTGAATGCGGAATCAATTTCGCCGAGACTCACTCAACAATGGCGTTGTATCCTGCGCTATTGGCGAGCGCAAAGTTAGGGTCTTGAGCATTCAGCATGCGTGTATTCGTGTTCTGTGCGTAGTTTGAGTACATGCCAACAACATCCGTCCAGCGATCCGTGAAGAAGACCTGGCCGATATGCGCAACGGATCCCGACATCGATGAAGAGATGTGGATCATCAGACTGATGTGATTCGCGCTATCTGACGTGTAGCCCGGAAAGATTGTTTGGAATTCTGCAGTCCCCGCTGTGGAAGAAGTGTAAGCTCCGCGAAGGAAAGTCGATCCGTAGACTCCGAGCGCATTGGCTTTGAATCCATCAGCTTTATGGTCAGTTACTTACGAGGCCAAAGCACTCACGAGACCAAACCTCAACCATGACATTGGGCATGGGCTCACATGTTGTTACGTCGACAACACCGATATCAAGTGTCATCGCAACCCCGCTGCGTGACAAGATATCATTAATGGTATGGTCCGAGTTTCAGCAGCAGATAGTGGCAACACCTACATCTGGCCTTCCGTAACATCTTGCCGAACAAGCTGAAAACGTGAAGTTCAGGAGGCTGATCGGTGATGGTGGCTGAATCGGGCGTACCGGGTTAGAGATATAATCAACTAGAAAGTCCCAAGCATCAGTCAAGTATGAGCAGTGGCGTACAAGATCTGCGTGCCTAGAGGAGTCTCTGGAGCTGCGATGCATGAAGTTAGCTAGGAAATAAGTAGAACCACAGATTAATCGATGACCATAGTACGACAGCATTGACCTACGTTCTGCAGGCCTGAATAAAAGTTTCTTTTGCTGTGTCCTCGTTTTTCTCTTCTTGCTTCATTGAAAGTCGCAATTTTCGCCTCGCAACTCCTAACATCAACGACACCTGATACGTCATTCATCGGAAGAGCTAGAAAATTTATCAGTTATCCTTGAAGGTTTACAAAATTAAGGAAGGCTAACCAATACCAAGACTGCAGAGAGTGAGGAGCGCTGTGAGCGAGAAAAAATTCATGTTGGAAGAGGATTAGATGTCAGTGTTGACTGGTTCTTCAGTACTTATTGAGAGACTATTTTATACTGTAAGGTGCCCTTCTAGGGTACTCCGAACGGTCCGTCGGATTGTTGCTCAATCAGGTGGTGACGGTAAAAAAGGAGCGTAAAATCGGCACTACTTGGAGAAAGCCATCGCCACATGGTGCAGCCGGGAGTCCTGCGGAAGAATCAAGTATTCTATTACCTATGCTTTTGACAAGGATGTCGGCATAATTCATCATATGAGTTCAGTATTTGGGCATGTCCGTAGTTTATCCCGTTCTACTCCGTTTACCAGAGTATTAACATGCCGTGTAACGGAGGATCTTCTCGACAAGCGGTCGTGAGAGGATCATCTCCTTTTCAGAACCTCGAGGCTTTGTTGGAAGGAACCAAGTGATGAAACCTGTGGTGGACAATGACTGATGAGGTAAGATCAGTCAACTCCCCATGCATGATAGGATCTGGTGTTCAGAAGTCAGCTCGAAATAAACGCATCCCACTGTGCCCGTGGCCGACCAAGCTGTAATCGGCATACGTCACGCACTTGAATTCGAAAATTGGAACGAAGCATGACTTCACGCAATACAATAGGAATACAGCCAGATCCTAGCGACTGAACCACCGGTACAGCAGGGACATTCTTGTCTCTGATGAGAGCCAGAGATAAACTAGCAGAGGGCCTCAGAAGGTAAGTGCCAGCTTGGTGCCAGGGTGTTGTGCGGCTGCCACACTCCGCTATATGTAGCACAGATGGAAGCACATGCTCACCGGCGGCGAATCCAAGGGAGTCAAATCGGAGACTTGATAGTAGGAGATATATTCTGAAAATAACATGCATCCCGTGCCGCAGCCAGCTGAGTACAAACACGGCGTGACAGGGGCACGTGCTCCGTGACATCAGGAGTTACTTACCAAGAAGCTTGAAGTGTGCGTTGAGTGTGCACCTTTCACAATTTCAGACTCAAAATTCGAGATCACATACGTGTTATAATAATTGAACAAGAATTGCGCGTAATCCGACTGGAAGCTAAGGCGAACTTTTCAAACCCTCAGGCTGTCACACTGGTGGCAGCCATTAAGTGCTATATCTTAATTGACGCTACGTGACTTGGAGGGGTCAACGCCAACGGCTATATGGAGGACGTCAATATTATGAGAGGAAGCAGACGTTGTGGACGTACTTATATAGCCAATGATACCTTCTGGCCAGTCGTCGTGGATTGATTCAATGCTAACATAGCACAACTTGTGAGTCTCCATTCAAAGGCATTCAAAAAGACTCGAAGCCAGTGGCTCAAACTTACTCAACAACAGGGTAAAATCCAGCTTGGGTCGCCGCCATATACACAGGGTCGTCGAGGTCAAGTATCCTGGCATTTGTATTGGTGTTGTAAGGTGGTTGCATTCCAATGATCGTGGTCCACTGGTCAGTGAAGAAGACTTGTCCGACGTGCGAAACTCCAGAGGAGGCGGAGGACGAGGTGTGAACCATGAGGTTAATGTGGTTGGCGCCTTGGGACGTAAATCCGGGGAAGATCGTCTGGAACTCGACGATCCCGTTAGACTCTGTAGGAGAGGCTCCTCTCAAGAATGTGCCATATTCTCCTTGAGCGTTAGCTATGCTAAGATGTTAGACCATGTAGATCGGTTTGTAAGTCTAAACTGACCAGACCAAATTTCAACCATGACATTCGGAAAGGGTTCGCAAGTTGTTACATCAAGAATCCCAATATCGAGGGTGAAGGCAATTCCCCTTCAGGTTCCTGTTCTTTCAGGAACTTGAACCCAAGTCAAAACTTTGTGACTTACACTTGACCATCTGTTACATCCTGTCGTACAGGCTAAAATAAAGAGTCAAGATAGAAGCTAGATATTGTGTCAAGACGTATACCGGATTGCTGGTGTAATCCTCTGTCATGCAAGAAGTCAACTCGGAAACTCGTTCAGGACCTTCGAGCTATGATTTACCTAGTTCAGCTTCAGGAGAAAGGATGCACGTTGTCTACAAAAATAAGTTTTGGCATGAGTGACGAAAGTCTTGGAGAGGGTTTGCTCGCATTGAGGAGAGTCGGATAGGTCGATCTTTTAGCGTTACGCTGATCGCGACGAGCGAGGTTGAAGGCAGCAACTTCGCTAGAGCAGTCGCGGCGAACGATTTGTGCGGCTGTATCAGCTACAGGAGACGCTAGATAGGCTGACATCAGCCTCAATGTCACGACAATGGTAGTAGAGCACCACTCGCCAGAAACGATACCACAGAGGGCGGCGAGCGAGGCGATCAATGTGGACGAGAATCGCATGGTTGGGGAAGAAAGCAGTCAAATGTTACCACTGACGCTTCAAGTTGAGGACTTTATAGTTCAGAGAGTATGCTCTAAAATGGTGAATGAGGCATTAGTGAGACGTTAGACTGAAATATCCTTTGGACATCGGAGTCCCGCAGATTTCTTGTGCACATGGTCCACGTAAGTACGTGGCGAGCTCAGGGAGGTTTACGGGACACCATGCCGTAGTCTTGTCGAGGTACACCGGCCATACTTGACATTGGACGAGTATATTTACACCAAAGCGCCATTTCTGAGTGTGTCAGTGGGCAGCGTATTCTTGGACATCCCGTGTTAGATGATGTACACTTCTTGTGCATATGGTCCATACTACGTGTCGAGCTCAGAGAGGTTTATATGCCGTAGATTTGTCGAGGTGCACCATGCAGTACTTGACGTTGCAAGAGTATATTTACAGCAAAGCGCCACTTCTGATTGTATCGAGGAGCCAATTCGGAGAATCTAGTGCTGCTTTCGAGTCAAGCGTGGACTTCTCCTTTCCTGACCTGGAACGACTGGAGGCGAAAACTACGGTTTTGCTTGGCATGCTGAACTCACGAGGCCCTCCAATTTCGAGTCGCCACATGTCGAAAAAAAATTTAAGTAAGGTAGGATAAACAGTTTACTCGTACAGCTTCGTACAGCAGTAGCAGCCTTTTAAATCCTGTCACCACACCAACATGCTTCGCAAGAACAAAAGATGTTGGATATTCTTGAATTGACGAATGACCTTGTCTATTGAGCAAGAACAGAGCTGGAAGAGAATTGGTCAGGTACATAAGTCAGTAAGCTCCCAACGTCAGATGACCGGGTTCACGGATCGTATGTTCCGTAGAACTTCTATAGGACTCTTGAAGTGCTAAACTTAAAGGCTCTTTTATCAACAATGATTGCATCCTTTTTGAAATCTTTAGTCAGAGTGAGATCTGCCGGAGGAGAGACTATGTTTTGTGATCCTGGACACCTGGCATGAATGTTGAAAATGAACGATATGATGGGTTGGCATGTGGTAATCTTCATCGGAAATGTACCAGAATTTGAGACATACTTAAAGCGTCAAGAAGTAGAAGACAAGCACAAAAATATATCGGCACAAGAAAGAGAATCAGGAGACCTCTTATTTTTCCCGGTCTGCCAAACCAACTTGCGGAATATCAATGGCCTGTCAAAGATACTGCATCGTGTGACACGATGTCCTCCAGTCCAGTCAATGTCAACCCCAGCAAAAAGAGTTATGTACCGATAAATGAGTAAGTATTGAAGATGCTGGGACATGATAGATAAGCAGGGTCCAAATACAAAGTTAAATTGAGGAATCTGGCGGCTGCTTAGCTGCGAAGGTGCCCCGCCCTCTCACTACTGTCCTCGAAGATTCCGCCTCGGCCGTCTTCTTCTGCCATTGATCAATGAGCTTGCTAACGCCCTGATATGGTCGCTCCGGTGAAGATGAGGTTCCATTCTCTGTATGAGACAAGGAGTCATCCGTGGTTGAGGGCGCGGGAAACTTGGGTATTCGGACAGCCTCCGATTTGAAAGGTGCCGAAGGGGGTATAACATCCGAACCCTTGTTGGGGGTATAGTGGCGAATGGCAACAGGTCGGCCAAACACCGGAGTAGCAGAGGCAAGGTTGGACTCAGTAGGACGACGGATGGGAATCGGACGACTAGTTGTCGGAGCATTAGACGGAGGGTTGGACTCGACAGGACTCTTGGAGCGTCGGCTGGGCACGTAGTCACCCGCAGGCAGTGGCAAAGTGGATGTCCCTCTCTCCTTTTCTGATTTGGGAGGGGGTTTTGGTGAACAAGCATCGTTTTTAGCGAGTCCTGGCGACTTGATTGCAGCGCGGGGCGCCGTGGGTGTCGACAAATTGGCTGGTTCTGTCAGCTTGATTGCCCCACTAATGTCTTCATAACGTTGCACAATGTCAGATATAGATGTACGGCGAACATTACGACGTTTGACATCCTCGGGAGGCGCAAGTTCCAGTGAATGAGACGGCTGACTAGGAGACGGAGAGAAAGATTCTACTGATTTCGACGGAAAGATGAACATCGATTGAGGTCGAGAGCGGGAAGGAGATGGAGAGGGCCCAGATGTCGGAATCGTACGTTGTTCGTTACTCGAAGACCAGCCGGAAGCCGTGCTTGTGCCATGGGGAGGAAGCAAAGTATTTGATACAGCAGAGACTAAACTGGGATGAAGCTTGGCAGGCTTAGGCGCCACTGCTGAATGATTTTTCTGACCTTGCGACGTTGAACGTAGATCAAAGTTCAGTGTTCGAGAGGTAGGCGTGCCTCGTTCCTTGTCTTTTTGGGCGAGGCCACCGCCATACAAATTAACCAAGTCATGCACTGAGCTTTGTCTTCCTTTGTGGCCCCTTCCTTCTATCTGAGCTTTCCTAGTTGGCCGTACGATGCCAACAGCATCCTCTGGTCCTTCATCTTCACTAGAACCCGAACTGTCTTCTTGCGACCTACTAGAAGTGGGTTTCGTAGCAGGGCTGAGCTTCGCTAGGGGCTTCTTGTCAAACCTGTCAACTGGTGGAAATGAACGAGTAAACTTGGACAATATGGGAGATATCTGAATGTTGGGCGAAGGCGGTCGTTCAATATGATCATGCTCTGCAATGGCAGCGGACTGAACAGAGATGTCATTGTTTAGTATCAGGGAAGCTCGTTTGCTGGGAGAATCTCTTAGAATAGGTGTTTCGTCAGGAGCCGGAGGCACGAGATAGGAACTAGAAGAGGCGCCGAGAGTATGATTATCGTCATCATCTCCAGTCAACCAGACTTTGGGATTTACACGTCTAGGTGAGCGGGGAATCGAAGTCTGAGCTTCGGAAGATAGATTGGTATCCTTTGAAATATTAGTTGTGTTTGATAGATGGCTAACATCAAGCGGCACAAGGCTTCCATATTTTGCCGATCGCGACGAGTTATCGTTCTCGTTTCGGCTCTGCAGACCGCTGATTATCTTACTTTCCTCTTGGCGTGAATCAACAGGTGTCCTGTTACGAGGCAAATTAGTGCTATCGGACTCTTGAGTATCCTTCATGGTAACGTCTGTCTCCTGTGCAGATCTCATAACTTCTCTGGCGTGGTAACCGCGAGGGTGTGAGTCAAGGTTAAAAAGGCCCGCGTCGCCCACACTAGGTCGGGTCAGAACGCCATTGCGCCTGGTAAGGGAAACAGATCCCTCCCGCGCCGGACGCGCTCCAGTCAATGATTGGGATGGTAGAGGTATCGAGAACCCAGAATCGAGTTCTTCTAGTGATGGAAAGCGGCTTTCGGCAGGATCACCATCAGATTGGGAGGAATTCTCTGTATTAGGTACAGAGTGCGGCGACAGTCTAGGAGAGGGGGCTTTGGATATACCAGGCATCAAGGAAGCGGTCGATGGCGGATACAGCTGTAGCTGTGGCGGTAGCGGTACTCGAGGTGAAAGTGTAGGTCTGGGAACACCCACACCAGGCCGATCGGGATTGGTCCGGAAACCGTTGTTGTGCATGATAGCCAGTCCTGTTCTCAACTTCCGAGCCTCAGCTAGAGTAGGTTCAGGCTTCTCAGCTGATAAAAGTCCCAATCCATCGAAAGCATCTTTCTCTGGTAATACCCGCTTGTTGATGCCAAGCGGCTGCTGGGTATGCGTTGGTAGAGAAGGTGAAAACTTTGTAGGCAAGTTGAGGTGTATCTGTGGTGGTGGTTTATCCGCAACAACTTGATCCCCGAGACTCGTTGCGAAATCATCCCCAAATCCGGTGTTCATTTCCTTTGCGTCACCCGATCTTATTTTTTTACCTCCAACATGCCAAGCATCGGTTGAAGCACCATCACCGAGAGGGGCAGACGTAGCCCACGGGTCTCCTCCGGCAGAAAACCCACCATTTGCACCACTATGCTCAGAAGTCTTCGATTCTGTTCGCGTAGAGTCTTTGGCGGGTGGTCTACCTCGTCGCATAAATTGCGGATCTGGAGGTGGTTGACTCGGAGTCGCGGGGGAAATCTCAGGAGCCTTTGGAGGTGTTTGGTCTCCTTGACGCAAGGGAGCAATAATCTCCATGACCTTTTCACGAGCCTGTACACCCTGTCCTCTGGAAGGGGATACTGACATTGTGACCCTGTTTGGTTGAGGAACACTTAGTTCATGGCGTCCAGTGGGTAAAGGAGATGTATTGAAGGTGGTTCGTTCTCGTGGAGAAAGGGGTTTCGGTATAGGGATCGAGTATTTGAAGCGAGATTTCGTCCCACGTAATCGATGGACGTGAGCAAGGATCTCAAATACACTGGGCCGCCTTACTCCATGCTCCTGAAGCATTGATGCTGAGAACAATGAGTGTTGGCTCAAGGAATACAACTTCTGAGCATACCAATGAGTTGATTCATCTGAGGTGAGTAGACAGGATATGGGGGAATTTTATACTGGACGTTCAGAATAGCAAGTTGGCCATGCTCCTCAAACGGAGTCGTGTAATAGCATAGCTTGTATAGCAAAACACCAAGTGCCCACACGTCGCTTTTCTCGTCAATTGGTCTTCGTGAATAGACATCGATCATTTCTGGCGCCCGGTATTGAAGAGTCGTATGCCGATTCAAATCAGATTCCAACGCGCGAATTTCTTGAGTCGTTGCAGGGGGCCGAGAGACGGTTGTCACGGATCCAAAATCACACAGCTTGTAGGATGTGGGCGAAGATTGCAGGATATTTTCCACTTTCAGATCTCGATGTAGAAGGGGAGGACGAACGTTATGCATGGAAGCGACTCCTTCGCAAACGTCCACAAAAATTTGTAGGATCTCTGCTTCCGTGAGGCGTTCTCGGAGACGACGATTCATCATGTCAATGATTCCACCACCTAGATTGGTTCAGATAATGAATAGGGGTGTCCAAGAAAGGGCTTACCAGGGCAGTATTCCATGAGGATGAAGACCTCGTACATCCCGTTCGCCATCTGGTGCCATGCCGCATCGATGAGATGGACAATGTTTGGATGGCCTTTAAGCAGTTTCTAAGAAAGAGCATAAACGACATCTTACACACTTCACTAAGTAGTACGCACCATAACGTCAACCTCTTTCTTCACTTCTGCCAACATGCCTTCATTAGCGACCGCGATCCGCTTCAGGACATGATGTGTGGTGTTATACACAGGCGTTGGTGTTCTTACAAGGTATACATGCGCAAATCCACCTTTTCAACGGGTTGATGAATGTCACAAGCCTACTGGGCACGTTTGGACTTACCTTGGGATAAATATCGCTCAACCTGTACAGTGAATTTGTTGACTATGATGGATTGGCCAGGAGTGAGGGTTCCCTTGTTCTGCATGTAGGCATTATGCGCCTGCTGCATTGCACGTCCACCACGTAGATGCTGCGAGAGAGGAGAAATGAGAGAGGGACAGTAACTAACTATCCACGTGACTGAGATACTATGATCGAGGCTAAGCGGTCCCGATCTGGAAACAAAGGATCTTATCATCTGCAAACATGTCCGACCTCTTGCACTCTACGCTTAGCCACACTACCATTCCATATTCAAGGCCAGGAACCCCCAGCTCTCATGTTCTCAAACAGGTTGGCTTTGTCGGACTCGGTGCTATGGGATCTTTTATGGCAGCCAATCTTGCAAATCAACACTCGTCGCCAAATGGTTACCCTCCCGTGCTTGTTTGGAACAGGTCTATCGACAAGGCTGAGAAACTTCTTGCGGCCCTTGGAACGGATAAAATTCGTATCGCGCAGGACCTTGCCCAGGTCGCCTTGGAGTGTGATGTCATTATCACCAATCTTGCTACCGACACAGTCGTCAAATCCATCTATGAGAAGTTTGCCGAAGCGTTAAAAGTAGGTTACATTTCTTGAGCGATCCAGAATCTTGATTTTAGGCTTGGGTAGGCAGAGCCATCAACCACAAAACAAAGAATCTTCGTCGAAACGAGTACCGTGAGATCACCAATTTTGTCATTGACCTCCCGTTATATTAACCTGCTGCTGATTCCGCTCTAGATATACCCAACTTTAGCAGGTAACTGTCTATGTGGCCAGACATAAATTTACCTCACGAAATACGCGCTCTTAGGAGAACTTGATGTGCTTATTTCCGCAATTCCTCACGCCCACTTAATTACGTGTCCAGTCTTCGGCGCACCCGCTATGGCGGCGAAGGGCCAACTTGTTATTGTCATGAGTGGCGATTATCGCTCCAAGAAGGAGATCGCGTACCTTTTCGTGCCAGGGATCGGCCGTAAGGTGGTTGATCTAGGAGAAAATTTAGAAAAGGGTTTGCCACGTAGCATCTGCGAATGGCTATTGCTCTTAACGTCGTTTCTTTTCAGCGCCCACATTCAAGCTTATCGGAAACTCTATGATTCTTGGGACTCTGGAGGTACTTGCCGAAGCATACACTCTCGCAGAGAAGTCGGGGATCGATGCAGAGAATGTGCACAACTTTGTGCAGGGTGAGCAAGCTGACAGTTTTGGTCGTGCGATCATCGTTGATGCTGAAATTTGTGGCAACTAGACATGCTACCAGCTCCTGGGTCAGTCTGTGCGCAACAACACACATCAACGTTCATTGACTTGTGTCATTGAAGCACCGTTGCATATTCTGATAAAATCGCGCACGATAAATTCGATGGTTCCGTAGGATTTTCGATCGATGGTGGCATCAAGGATGCATCGTTCGTTATTTCTAAAAAATACGTTATATTCTTGTTGACTATTCTATAGCCACATCCGACGCATGACGGCTGAATTCAATTCCCCAATGCCAGCCATTGACGTTGCCCATCAACACCTTCTGACTGCTCGCGCGATTCATCAGAGCATGAAACAGGAAGGAAAGGCTGTGTATGAAACATTAGATTGGAGCGGAATTGTTGCGGGCACGCGAGTCGCTGCTGGACTTGATGGACTGGATCGTAACAAAGTATGTCCCCTTACAATTCTCATAGTGACACATCGTTTGACATCGCAAATTTCAGCATGACAACGTCGTCCGTGAGGACTAACGCTAGCCTCTCGAGAGAAAACACGCATAGTACTATCAATCAAACCATATATATATAAAGTTGTTCTTGCCTTGCGAAATTTTGGCTCAATTAGACCTAAGTACTTGAGGAAATTTCGCGAGGTCGGGGAATCTCTGCAAAGCACTCAATCTCTACATCTGCCCCAAGAGGTAGACTTGCAACTCCAATGCAGGTGCGCGCTGGAAGGTTGTCTTTTTCGAAGAACTGTGGAAATGTCACTTCGTGTAGGTTGGATGGTCTTGCAAATTTGATTGTACCTGTGTATAAATTTCGTTCATTGGAGCAAAATCGCGAGGAAGGTTGGTTAGGTAGATGTTGACTTTGACAATATGTTCCAGTCCCGAGCCAGCAGCCTTGAGAACAGTCGCAATGTTTTCCAAAGCAGTACGCTGATGTTGGTGAAAGATGAGCACAGTGAAGAAGGGTCTACGCTAGAACGGGTTCCTACAGTTTGTGCCTGGACACCCCCTTCAACAAGTTTCAAGTCTTTCGTGCAACCTATGTTTCCTGATACATAAACATTTCCTTGAGAAATCACGGCTTGTGCTGTAGATAGCAGATGATCAGGAAGCGTAGATGATCTAGTGAGTATGACCAACAGAAGACAGGCAGAGGCGGTACAGCATCTGAAGTAGATACAATGGTCTTTGTAATGGCCATGCGTGAATGGTACGAGTGGGGAAAGTGTTAGAAGTGAGTGGACAGAAACTAGTCTAGACTAGCAGAGACTATCATCAAGTACAAGCGTTCATCCGGTCCGGCACCAAGCTGCTGATTTCGTGCGCAAACAAGGTTCTAGAATCAAGATAAGCGTGCTAAGCAAGAGTGAGAACACACGACGTGTACAACAGTGTACCAGGGACTCTATACTCCAAGATCCTTCCGGTAATGTATGAAAGCAACCAGATTGTCACGAACTTCTTCTGCTCTCAACTTAAGCTCCTTACCGGCCTCTTTGCGCTTATCGATGCTCCTGACAACCTTTCTGACACCTTCAACGCTAGAGACGAGCCTGGCGAGGTAACCTCCTTGCCGGAAGTTGATATCGTATGGCATTTCTTCGTCTGAGTAGATGTCAATCAATGCCGAGGTAGCTTGGATGAGCGGCTCAGTTCCAACAGGTGAGGGTGTTCCATCAGACGGAAGGAGTGAAAGCAGGTATTGGGTGATCAGCTGAACATTGATGTCAACACGAGGGGATAAGGGATGTCCTCGTGTTGCTTACCTTATTTCCGTCGATGGACTGAGGATGCTGAGCTAGGCATTCAAGGGTTCCAATGCATTGGACTCGTATCCTTTCATTCGATGTGGTGTTGCACAATTGAATTAAAAGTTGAACTTGTTCTTCGTTAGGCGTCTTCTCAAATGTCAAGACACCATAGAATATTCATGAGGAAAATAAACTCACCAATGAACCCTTCCACACATTTCCGACTCCCCACAACACACCAACAGCAACATGCCACATCTCCTGTCTTCTTTCCTGGCCTAAGCCTGTCTCTGTTCCGACACCCGCAAGGGCAGACCATACTCCATTCCAAACCTTACGACCAGCATCATGATCAGTCGCTATACTGGGATTACGACCATTAGTAAGTGACAAGAAAATGTTGTTCAGGCATTCTAAGGCACATATATGAATGGCACTGAGAACAGATGTCGTTGGAGGATGTGATGATGGTGCTGCTAAGGGCGGAAAAGATAGGGATGTGGGCTGTGTGAGGGCAAGTAATGGGGCTACCAGAGTTGGTAGGAACGACACCGAAGCGGAGCTTGCTGGAGAATCTTCCATACGCTCGTCTCCGATGTCCATTTCTAAATCTAAATGTGATTGAGATAAAAGGTCTCACGGGAAGATAGGTAATCTATGTCTTACCTTCCTCGTCGTCGCTGCCACCTTCTTCATCTTCCTTCTCAGGCTGAATTTTAGGATCTGGAAGTGTGGCACACACCCCAGTCAATATTTCCAAGGCCAATTGGATGGTCCGCAGCGTTGTTTCTAAACGCGCCAATTCTACCTCTTCTTTAGATTTGTGGTCGGAACCTGGGGTATGTTTGAGAGATAGTTTTTCAATTTTAGGTTCAGAGTTCTGAAAAAAATGACGTTAGCACTATGAGATCAATAATATTGCCAGAACTATAACCTGTATTGTGATGAGTTCTAAAGCCTTGGCGGAGGCGTCAAATAGCGACACCGAGGAAATCACAGGCTGAAGGAGGGGGAGAACAACATCATTATCGATGTCAACGAACGATGCGGCTGTAGGAGGCGGCAGAGGCGAGATATTCCGCAGAATACCTAATACGCAAAATTAGTTCGAGTCACACCGCACGCGGCAAGGCAAATAAGCCGCTCTACCTGAGCAAAGAACCTTCAGGGTGGTAGAGCGGGGGTCCGAGGGATCCTTAGCTTTGCCACTGGGCACTTCGGTTGATCGGGCAATATCAAGCAGACATGAAAGGTACCCGGCATCAGCTCGTAGATCGGAAATAGCAGGCGCGTTGTCATCTGTAAGGACATAGAGGCAGTGCGCTGAGCGACCAGTAATCAGAACATTGCGCGCTTGGGTGTGGAGGTTAAGAAACGCACCAGCAGCTGTCACCGGTGCAAGGGGAAGCTTGTCTCGTGCGCCAAGGAAGGACATGAGGAATGGTACGAGGCGGATGTTATTGATTGCATCGAGGGCTTTGTTCGACGTCTCGCTACGTTGATAAGGATTGAGACTTGAACGAGTCGCGTACCACTCACGAGAGACACCACAAAACCGTAATGACATTGTCTGCAAAGTCGTATACCAAATCCCGAGCGTTTTCAGGTGTTGTAGCTGACCCTTCAAGGTATTGGGCCAAGGTGTTGGAGATCTACTCAAACGACAATTAGTCATGGTACTTTCCTTCGGGGTCAACAAACCTTGGGAATAAAAGTTTTCCACGGAACAAGTATATTCTTGTTATACATCTCTGCACAGATGTCATATCCGCCGTCAATACATAGATTTCTGGGTGGATCTAATCATGAGAAGGGATGTATGAGGATTTGCAAAGAGCACACGCACCTGAGAGATCCAGCAGCATCCACGATGACTTCCTCCTCACTGTCCGTTAGTCTTGTAATCAGTGCGCCCACGATATTCTTCCCCTGTAGCAATCGCCGCGTCGAGGGATCGTTCTGGATGAGGTTAGAGACAGCCACACAGGCCCATTTACGTTCCACTGCATCTGGACTTTCCATCTAAGCATCCAATAAGATATATCAAAGCATTCGAGGGTAATAAGGGACGACCTTTTGTAGGATAGGTAAAATAGCCTCGGATTTTGATGAAGTCGAGGTTGCAGACGCTAGACCGTGAGGAAGATGAGAGTCTGGAACTCTCATAGGATTATGCCGTCGCATGGCGCGCTTTTTTTGTGATTTACCCATGATGAAGAGTAATCGATTATGTTCACTCAGTTGAGTACGGTTCGATGGTTGAAGTAAAAAAGTTGTGCACGTGCCGCAATCTAATCTTATCTCACCTAAACTGCCATTGTCACCAACTTTTCATGAAGTTCCTCGATATTTCTAGGGTCTTTCGTAACTATATGTACAACCATCCGAGTGCATTATGGTATTGATATACTACATAGATTTGCTTTGCGACGTAAATGACAACACCGTAATAGTCCAACCAACCAAGAAGATGAGTATATGTCAGCTACCGTAGATTAACTAGGGGTAATAGCAAGGAGGCGTTCCGTCACTAGCAACAGGTCCTTGGACAAGAGAATTAGGGTTGTCCACAGGCGATCTAGAGCCGGAGGGCACATCATCATGTGAGGGTATGGTGATTTTAGTTTGGCCGTCCATAGCGGACAATTGGCTGCCAGATACACCTTGCCAGTCATGGGAAGGGGCGCTCGGGTATGTATCAGCATAGTATGCATCTTCCGTTTCAGTAAGAGGAGGTGCAGATGGAGCCAGTCCAATCATCTCCGATGAATTATTTGGTTCTTCCTCGAATGGCGGCGCGGACGGACCGGGTTCAGGCTCGACCAGCATATCGTCAAAAGTATAAGGGTAATCGTAGAAAGCAGGAGCAGCCATCTTTCCTTTAGAAGGAGGTGAGGGGAAGAATTTGGCTGGAGACGAAGGGCTTGAAGGGAGACCGGATGGAGAAAGGTCGGACTCGTGGTGGTGCGATCCCTCGCCGAAATCGTCAAGTTCCTCGTCTTGCCAAACCGGTACTGAGGCGTGGTAAGTGGCGGAGGTATCTGAGGAGCTTGTAGGATCAAGCGGAGGAGCGCTGGCGAGTTCAGCCATGCGGGCCAGAAGGCTCTTATCGTCAGTGGCGACGTGGGCAGCGTGTATAGGGTAGGGTGGATGATGTTGTCTGTGGAAGTCGTAGGAAGAAGACTGAGGGTTCGAACCCATCAAAGTTGATCCAGGTTCTGGAATAGGTAGTCCTTTGTCTCTTCCAGAAGTTGGTGCCAAACTGTCACCGTGGTAGGCGGGAGGAGAAGGTGGGCGTGACGACGAGACCTGAGGCGGGTCATCTTCCACGGGAGAGGAGGGAGTAAGGCCTGTTTCTCTCAACTGAGTAGCCTCAGTTGCTGGGTATGGAGATTCCAGAGATGACCTCCGTGATACTGTGGCCAACAAGGTCGACATGGGGGGTTGGACAGAGGTTGTTTGAGTCTCTTCAGCTCTATCCAAAGACGCACACGAGCTGCGTGGGCTGCTCACCCTTATGGTCATGCCAAATCTTTTGCCACGTCGTTGACGTGCGATGTATTTCGCGTTAGCCTTCCATCGGGCAGTGGCTTTTGCCCAAATCTTTTGCTTCACCTTGACCTCCCTCTCCGTCAGCATTGATATCCCATCGTCATCCCCTGGTTGTCTCTGTCGCCTGCGAGCTTTCTTCTCAATGTCGGCTTGTCCTCTGCCCCGACGTTTCTTTTTGCGCCAGAAGATGCAGCTGATAATGAAGCAGCATATGACAGAGGCGAGCACGAGAGACAGAGCAAGGATAAGCGTCGTGCGACCGGCGCTTGAGTCTTCTTGTGTCTTCCAGCCTGGGGGTAGGCTTATGGAATAGGTGGATGCAGAAGCTGCGGAGGTAGATATTGGCACGGAAGATGTTGCAGAATTTTGAATCTGATCATCGAAGACAGCTGTTGAGGTGGTGGTAGCGTCTTCCTCACAGGACTATAACACGAGTGAGACACAGTAAAACAACGAAGAAAGGAGAACGTACGAGGCACACCGTCGAGCCGTATAGGGTGTAGGTGTCCACTCTTCGCCATCGACCATTGTCGCCCTGCTCAAACTTGTCGGGCACAGATCGCGAAGGACCCCTTGGGACGAGGGACTTCTTGACCACTGGGTGAGGGCTTGGAGGACGTGTACTACGTGCGCGAGTATTCAGAGTGGGGGTTGGCTCAGGAATGAAGGAAGGGCATAAAAAGGAGGGCGGAGCGGGGCTGGCTTGCGCTGAGGGGGTTGATATGGTCGCCAACAAAGCGAGGACAGCGTGAGAGGGGGTGGGGAGGGATGTTTTGCGCTTGCGACGAGACGCGGAGGTACAGGGCGGACGCGTCGAGCTCGCTGAGCAGCCAGTGTGGTCAGCGAATATTGGCTTGGCCATGATCAGGGTGGGTGCCAAGCAAGTGTGTTCGCCCCAGCTCCGAATCCGAGGATTGGTGGCAACAAAGAGGTGATCGCTGACCAAATATACTGCAGATGATGCTGGACGTCGGGATCAACGGCGGGGAAAAGGGCTTGGACGCCGAGTACGGCAGCGAGGATGGGCTGGGCAGTGGGGAGAGAGGGATCAGGCGACGACTTATGGCTTGCTTGCTGCCCGTGGCAAGTTCCGGCAAAATACACAACTCAGCATTTCTATTCTTAGAGAGAAAATAAATCAGTATTTCCCAGGCTCCAATAATACATATCACAGTAAATAGACACTCTTCCGCCGCTCCTCCTCTCTGCCCTGCGCCCGCGCCAGCAGCTTCTGCTCCTCCACCCCGACCCGCGTCCGCCACGCCACGTCTTCGCTCCCACTCTCGTACACCAGCTTGTACGACGGCAGTCCAACGCGAATCTTCATGTGCCTCACAAAGGCTGTGCCATCCTCGCCCCCCATGCACCTATAAATAGCCAGACACATGTCGAATCATGAGAACAAGGCCGCCGACTGAACCTGAACACACCTCCGTAAGAAAACTGGTGTCCTTTTTTGCCTTTTAACCGTCCATTCCGTTGGATGATTCATCACGTAACTGTTCACGTACCCCCGCCATCGACTCACCGCAGACCCATCTGTCTCTATGCTTGGATCTTCCGCGCTCATCAGATATACACGTACACACTTCAAATCTCGTACCTGCAATAGGTTCCGATGAGTAAGGACAAAACCGCCTAATACTAATCTTAGCACTCACCCATTGAAGTCGATATAAATGGTCGTCTTGCCCAACGTGCCGCTCAGCCTCTCGACGGTACCGTACAATATCTTGTGTGGTGTGCATCTCGACATTCTGCATGCTCCTGCACAATCTCCAAAGCTCTTGACATCGGTTGTCTGACAAGACAGTCTGAACCTGGAGGTGTTCAATGAGTTCGGGCATGATCGCCGAGACTCTCATCACATCACTCACCTGTTTCACAAGCGCTGTAATCAACTTGTCCAACGTGAACAAGTGATACGCCTAATAACAAAAATAGGCATGCCAATTCAGGATTCATCAACCAAATTGTTATCCTTCCCACCTTGTTCCCGAAGAACCACCTCATGTGTTCCTCAAATGTCGCCTGGTCCATATCCCCATCGAACATTTTCTCGCAGGCATTGAGGAGATACATGTAGATAACGTTTGCCTTGTCGCTGGCACCCCGATCGTCTAGAACCTCCATCGCCTGTTCGAGTACTGCGGATGGGCCATTCGGTTCGTCCAAACCGAGCTCGATCGCGACACGATTAGCCAAAAGAGAAGAATGTTTCTCAGCCGCGTGCTGAGCTCCAGTTTCCTTGCACATCAGTAGACGAGAATAGAGCAGCTGTGAATCCAAGTGTATATTATTAGACAGCTGATCACGATGAGGTGAATCGAACCGTACCTGCAATAGCCGCAGCAGGGTGTAGAATGTCGTGTTCACAAAGAAGGGACGTTCCAAATCAGATCCAAGTCGTAGAGTTGGCGCAAAGGCCTCGGCACCGGCCTCCACGATCCATATGTCTCTGGGATTGTTACCGGGATCTCCGGAACGCGAGTGATTGGGAGTGCGATGTTCGGGACTGGGAGAAGAATCTCGTGAAGCAGAGGGTGTCGATTTCCCTGCAGCCTTTTCTTGGACTGTACGTAATAACTTCCGCCTGAGGTCACCGGCAGCGACACCACCTACCTGGTTTGAATGAGAACTACCCGCGGATCGTCGCCCGCTCCGGGTCCCATCCACTCCATTCAAATCAGAAGAATCATCTTCGTGCCCACCCTCCAGTGGACGGCAGGCGGCATTGAATTCTGCCACCGGGTATTTGCAGAGGACAGGAATAAACGTGCGGAGAAACTTTTCAACTGCTCGGCGTTCTTGGACACTATAATTGGCCTGAGAACGGTCAAGGAAAGAATAGATCATCTTGAGAGAATCGAGCAATACGGATGTGTCATGAAATGAGTATTCCAGTTGATATCCAACCGATCCTCGTGCGAATGATGCGACCCCTTCAGCTTCCCAGGCCTCTAGTTGCTGATTCTTGATAGATTCTATGTCCGTAACAAAATGCTTTGACGTGATATTTTTCTTATCATTCGCCTTGAAGCTGATTCCCTGGTGGTCCAAAGACTTGTAGAAATTCTTCGAGTCGACCTCTCGCCAAGTTCGGCTCCATTCCCGCTGAGCTCTACGCCAGTCCTCATCCCTCTGTTTTAGCCGCGCAAGGACGACAGGGACGGCAACACTTGGGCAATCCTGAAGCGCCTGAATCACCTCTACTCCGCTGTCCCGACCGTAGACTTTCTTGATAATACGGTGATATATGGCCTTGCTAGGACCTCCGAAATTTGCTTTCAGTTTGAATAACGTCCGCTCATCGTTTGACATCTCCTCGATGCGGTTATTCAATGGTTCCAACACTGCAATTGTCCGGGCCAATGCCTCGAGGTGTACATGGTACTCGAACCGTTCTTCCTCGCTCTTGTGAAGAGCTTCTTCAAACGAATTCTTCTTATGCGAGATAAAACCGGCTTCTTCAGATGCCCAAGTAGGATGTGAAACCCATTCATCGTTCAGAACTGATCGACAGAGTGCATCTCGACCGGAACAGGCTAATCGTATCTCCTGTCAATCACAACTTGTCAAGCGAACAAGACATGTGGATATGCAACGAGGTCTTGACTTACACTATCGGGTAACCTTCGATAACTTGGTCCTTCCCCATCATCCGCAGGTAGGGCCGATAAAGCCTCTGGAGGTCCGGTGCGAATACTACCAGGAGGCCCTTTCTCAACATCGTCCTGTCGTTCATCCCAACCAATAAGATCCTTAAACTCGGCAAGAAGCTCATCGCCAAGGAAAACAGTAGCTCGTTCAATCAAAGTCTTTGAATCGATGATCTCTTTCGAGAACAGGCTAAGAAGCTTCAAAAAGTCTTCATACATCTCCCGACTTTCAAGCGACTTTTTGGCCCTGTCGAAGAACAGCAGTTTGTCGGTTGGCGCGCCGGGTAAAGTGCCCATAGCATGGGATGAACTCGAGCTTTGGAGTGTATGTGAACCTGGTACTTGGGGAGGTGGTACGGGTGCGTGAGGAGTGGATTGAGGTGAACTGGGCTGCACCAAAGGGGAGAAAGATGTCGAGGTTGAATCTTGGGTATGATGATGCTTCACCTTTTTAGCCTACAAAAAGTTGAGTTCGCATGCAACTCGAGAGAAACACACAATACAAACTCTACTGGGCGCAGGCTTTGCAGGGGGTACAGGTGTAGGTTCCTTTTCCGCGCCGCGCTTTTTGCGTTTGGCTGGTACTGCCGCCGTCTTTTTTACAGTTTTCTCCGCCGGACTTGACGACTGAGTCTCGGGTGCGACCCAAGTAGTGGAGGCTGCTGCAGGCGCTACAGGCTGAGGCAAAATCGCAAGACCTTGATTCTGCCCATTGGCAACAGCCTCAGGCAGGAAATCTTTGAATTCCGCTAGCAAGTCTGGGGCGTCTTTGAACAGAAGCTGAACTTGTACATATACCTGTGACTGGAAGGCGGGCTATGACAAATATCAGAAACTTGTCCATCCTTCAAACGAGGGAGCTCACGTCCTGTAGATGTCTCTGTTCCTTCTGATATGTTTGGAGGATGTCCAAAAACTGCTTGTACGTATTGGCGTCGTCCGTAAACCGCGCTTTTATCTTGTTAAGATAATGAATAGCGTGATTGAACTCTCCTGGAGGTTGCGCTTCGACGGGACCTTTGCTGTTGTTGCCCATGTTGCCCAAGACAGACGCCGCCGCAGTGGTTTGAGGGTTTTGAAAACTCGGAGAGTACGGGGGATCTAAAGGAGGTTGTTGACCGTGGAGATTGAAAGCATGTGGAGTGTGTGAACGCGACGCTGGACCAGTAACATGTGCTGGGATGACAGGTATGGCCCCAGGGAATGTAGGAGTACCAACGTGAGAACGGGAAAGGTTGTTGGCTACGAATGTATTTTGAGTCGTTGTTCCTTGCGGTGTCGTGACGGTGATGGTACTAGGATCGGTAGGGTCAGAAATGTCGATGCGGTAGCCCACGGGTAGGAACGTATTGAAGCCTTGGATTAAGAAGGGGTTGCCGTGAAAGAGGCGGGAGACGCGTGAAATTACGCCAGGAGTGTCGATCCTGCAAACGCAATCGAACCAGCGCCAATGATCAAGGAAAGAAAGGCTCACACTTGGCTTTTAAAGTCTTTCATGATGTCCAAAAATTGGTTATAGACTTCAGGTCTCTCCTGAAACTGGACTTTGACGGCATCGAGGTAGCTGAGAGCATCTGTAACGTTCAACTGCCGACCGGCCTCGGGAGGCGACGATTTGGGTGCACCCGGAGGCGAGTCGTTTGACGACGGACGAGGCGTTGAGGTTCGCGGGTTCATGTGGGGCGACGAGGGGGTGGATTGAGGGGCGGCCGACGGTGGCGGGGCCGAGGGAGCAGGGAGCTCTTGGATATTGGCCGGGTCGGTCGGCCCAGGTGGTGGGAGTCCTGGTCCAGGCGCTATGATTGCGGCATCAGCGTCCATTTAGCTGGGTCTTGCAATTTCAGTGGCAAGCAATCAAACTGACATGAACGTTGGCGTGGGAGCCGAGTCCAATCTAATCTGATACACCCTTTATTGATCGGTAACTACATCATGTACTACGACTCCGGCTCGGACTCCGCCGAGTTGACGCGACTGGCGGAGGGAAAAAATAGGGGGCTTCATAAGGTTGTGTCCGCAAAGGCTGCGATTTCTTCTTCTCCACCGAGTTCTTCTTCGCTAATGAGCAGCTGACAGATCCTAAAAGAAAGCCCTGGTTGGCCGATTGAAGGTGGGTTATAAGGTTAGTACTCACGAGGTGTGGAAGGAGTTCGAGATTCTTTACGGAAAGGACTTGATCTCTTCTTCTTTACTGGTGCATGTTCTCGAGGTTGATTTTGATCCGGTAGAGAAAGCGGAGGTTTGGATGTTAAATGAGGAGATGCGAGGTGGGGAGACGAGGAGCAGCGATGGAGCTTCGAGCGCTTCGCACGCAAGGGATTAAGATGGGATAAAAGACTCCGACTGGGTTCTTCACAATCGGAATGAACGAGGACACGTTCGGATGGCGTGGAGTTGGCTGTTCTAGGTGGAAAAAATGAATCGGTATGCATATCTTTAACGAACGTGATGACCGTTGGTTTCCGTTTCAGGCTGGGAGGCAACGGGTCCTCGGTGCGTTGGGGAAGAGTAGGTACCAACGGGATAGTTCCGGCGGTCTTTGAGTCAGCAGCAGTAGACCTCGGTATCGTTGGAGGTCCTCGTGGGGATGTAGATGTCTCCTCATTGACTTTCTCGGCAGGAACGTGTAATTGTCGTGTCTGGCGTCTCCCAAGTGCAATCGTCAGTGCTGTCGAAGTGTCCTCCGAAGACGGTGATGGTACTGAATTTAAGATATTGAAAAGAACAGAAAGGACACTCTATTACGGATCATCAACTTCCAAATCTTGCTGACGCACAAATGCGGTAGAAACTCACCAGAAAGAACCCGACGGAAGCGAATAAGTACCCCACAGTGTGCGCAACAACACGATGTGCTCGACTGTCCATGACAGAAATTAGGCAAGGTGTGCGTGTAAAGACGAAGATTATTAAGGTTGGTGGAGAGGAGTGGAGTTATACGTGCATTTGATTCGATGTGGGTGAGAGGCGTTAACCAGAGCAATAGTTAAGTAGCCAGTTAAGTATGACTCTAAAGCGGGCCATGGATCATGATGGAATTGATGTTCAAACAGGGGGTTGATGTGAGGCAACTCGGGGTTTGACGGGGCTACATAGCCCGGACTATGTCATTGATTATTTGAAGAGATAAAACACATAGTCACGAAGAAACTGCGGTCGCTGTAGGTGCGCACCACAGCATGTCCAAAGCCAACCAGTCGAGGTGTCAAGTTGAATTACCGGCAGAGCAAGTCACGAAGCTGTTTCGACGATGCGATAGTCAGAGAGTTGTTTTTCGCAATATCTTTACCATTGCTTGGTGTACAAGAGAGATTTTGCGAAGGTAGTAGCTTGGGTAGAAGACAGGGTTGCGCCTCGCGAGGCTGTGGCTGCGCATCGCAATGATGAGACAGGGCGGTGCGTGTTTGCCAAAAGCGACCATCAGTTATCGACAAGTTTACGACAAGTTCTTGATTACCCCCCTTTTCATACTTTCGTTCGCACCACTCTATCGCGCAGCTCGAACTTCCTTTTGAAATTTCTGTATGGGACTTATTCGCCCCGCAACCCCAGGTTTCCTTATCACCTGCGTCGCGACAGTTCTCTTGGCCGTGGTATCTTTCTGTGTTCCCTACTTCAAGTCCGTTTATTTCCTCAAAGCCAACATATCAGTAGCGGGTCACAATGGCACAATTACATTTGGGACGCTGGGTTACTGTTTAGAGTTATCGAACGGGACGAGTTGCTCAAACCCCTCAGTTGGATATGATCTAGGTGAGTTGGACACTCATCGATGGGCGATTTCTTGCTCACTCTTCAAAGACATCAATAGTTTGGTTGGCAATAACCTTCCTGTTCAAATTCCTCAAGTCGTGGTGAAATGGCTTACCTATTGCTTGGTTCTCCACATCGTTGCCCTCGGTCTAGCGGCAGTCTCAGCACTTTTTGGCCTTCTTGCTCACGTACGAGAGATGTCCATGACATGTTTCAGTACCTGTATCTCCGGTTTTGCAGCAGCGGTCGCCCTACTCGCATTTATCTTCGACATCGCCATCTTTTTTGCTGCCAGAGCTCGTATCAACTCTATCGGCAAAGCTGAAATCGGCAATGCTACTTGGTTGACACTGGCCGCTTGGGTATTGTTATTCTTTAGCGGGTGTTTCTTTACCATTGGGCGTTGCTGCATATCAAAACGCGGACCAAGAGGGAACAAGGACAACTGGAATAAGGTTGAAAGTGCCCCGGGGCCTGGTTCATCTGAGGCCATGCGTCTGGATGCGGTAAAGGCTGAGGCAGATAGGAAGGCGAGGCAGAATACGCTGGAAGGTGGATTACCGGCATTTCATGAAGTGCAGCCTTTGACAGGGCACATTGACGGAGACAAGGTTTACGTGGATGACCCGACCCGACCCGACAATTCCTCATCTTATGGTGGTCGTCCTGCTCATGGGGAAACAAGTGGAGGATATATACAAAAACCTCCGGGGACCCGTGCGGTTGACGAGTACTATTCACCGACACAGACGGAGTATCCATCTTCGGCATATCCCCCAGCACCGCAGAACAACTATGGGCCTACTGGGTATGCTCCCTCGGCAGCTAATAGGCACCCCAGCAGTCATGCACGATCTCAATATTCACATTCAAACTATCAACCATCTACATATACGCCTTCGTCCCCCCCTCCAACAAATCAGTACGCTGGGACGAGCCAGCCACAATATACCGACCCCTACTACAACACTGGTGCTCAATACGGACATACTGCAGGTGGATCTTCATGTGAGCGTCCCTTCTACTCACTTGTTATGACATGATTCTTACGTCCCAAAAGACCAGACAGCCACCTCTTCCCATGAGCGCCAAGGAACAAACTATACAACTCACGAACCTTACGAACCCCAGCAACCAGCTGCCTATAACTACAATAATTACAGCGCTGCTCCGGCACCTGCAGCTTCTACGAGCTACGCGCCTAGCCCATCCAATTATTATCAAGCACAACCTGGACCCTCACATCAAAACGAGCGGAGCTATACCCAAGGCGGCACTACCTACTCCAACAATGGCTACGGAGCAAGCTCCGTGCCGCCTCTTCCTGAGCATGAAACCTCCTACTTCCCCGCTCAGACCACTTCACCTCCACCTATAAATACCAACACTGCATACGCTCCGCCTACTCAGAACACCCCTGTTCGTGGCCCACAAGGTCAGAGCTTGTTGCAAGTGCGTAATGATGACGAGGCTCCACCTACGTATGAAGCCGGAATTTCCGGCATTCAAGGTGCATGGGGCAAACACTCATGAAGCTCGAGTCATTTTTACATACACTTGGACATAATTCACCCTCGAACTATTTATTCACTGTACAATACGGACGTTAGTCCAGACCGCATCGTGCAGATCCAACTTCTATGATGACAGACATGTTACATCGGTCGTTTTTTTTTTTCATCGGGCTGGCACTCATATCAAAATCGAGATAATCTCTTGATCGTCGCCTGCGCCACATTATTTCAAGAGTCAAACCATTTATCACGCATCCGGATCGCCTTATATTGTTCAACAGAAATCCTCTCTTCAATGTACTCGTACAGAATCACTTGAGCAATTATAGTTAAGGTTCGCCTCACATCCTCTGAACTTGAGGTATATCAGTCATATTCACGCCTGGATAGTTCGAATAATTTCTTCAGAATAGATTCTGTCTCCCTGCGAAGTGCGCTGTGGTGATGCTGATTGGATATGTACTGTTCCAAATTCTGCACCGCAGAAGCGGTTATCTGGGCTAAGTCGAAGTCAACATACCTATGTAGATTTCGAATGTAAGTATAGCATGTGAACAGGAAATTGAGCCATACATGTCTGTATAGTATCTGTTCATATGAACATGAGTCAGCTTAACTAATGTAACTTGCTTGCAACTTACGTTGCAGCAGTAACCTTCACAGTATTTTTGGCAAGTTGTGCCTCATCATACAGCGGTGGCCAATCACTATACTTTGCAAGTAACTGAGCAGCACCTTTCAGAGGGCGGAGACCAATATAATCATCCAGCATATCAGGAAAGATCTCAAAGCAAAGCAAGTTAGATGGAGTTTGTCACAACAACGAGCACTCGTTATACCATTTCTCCGAAGAAACACACAGGACTCTGATCGTCTTGCGTTTTCATGTGGCTCCAAGAGTATTGAGAATAGTCCTTAAGAACACGCTCAGCTGACCAGTCTGACGCACGCCTATGTATTGATAAATGATTGGAAGACAAGCGCAATCAGAAAATCTCACCCTTGACAGTATAGTGGTTCATGAAGAACCGCGTAGAGAGGATTACCATCCAAGGATTGCTCTTGTTCGATATTCTGTAAAAGCCGCTGCGATAATTTTTCAAACAGCGAGAGATCGTTGGATGCTCGAAGCACAATTTCTGAAGAGCGGAATTTTCTTGATGAGTTGGGATGGAAAAAAATCCATAGCGACTTACGGTGTACTGCATCAATACCACCTTCCGACTCTGTTAGCCGTAATAATTGAGTACTTGTATTATCAAAAATCAACCTTGACCTCCAAATCTAATGCCCAATTGAAGAAAACGATTGGGTGTCAAGCGTCCACCATTGGGAAGTATGACTAAATTCTCGTCCAGATAGGCAAGTATATGTCGGACCTTAAATGAATCAAACCCATAGGAATAGTGAAGACAAACAAACACCACCGACTCGCTTGATATCGTGAGGATATTTATTGTAGTAAACGTCGTTGCGTACTAGGACCCGCTCTATTATCGGCTTGGTTGGAACACCACCGAACAATGAGAATCGGCATCTTACTTGCCAGAGCACGGTATACCGTGTCCGGAGAATCGACAAGAGGTGGAATTCCGGCAGTGATGAAGACTTCCTTGAGTCCCTCAGGGTAGAACGAAAGATAGGTCAGACAACAGAAGCCACCAAAGCTTTGGCCCAAAATGGTCCATTTCCTATCTCTTTCGTCTGGCTTGTTGCCCAGTAAGATCTTCCGAATGGCTTCGCAGTCCCGAACTGATATCACAAGTGATGCATGAATGCAGTGCTATTGATTTATCGTCTCACCGATATTGTCAGCTCGGAAGTGTTTGAGGTACTCGAAGATTTCCTCGTCTGATTTCTCTGAAACGAGATTGGCGGAGAAGGGTGTGCTCAAGCCTGTCCCGCGTGGATCGAGCCACAAAGTCTAGTTATCTGAGTAAATTCATTGATAAACACGTTGGGGATTCAGACCTGATAGCCCTCTTTATGTATCTTTCCAGAAAGATGTCAGGGAGCAAGCAAGGCAAAAGTGATGGGCTCTCACGGTAGTCGCCATCGATGTATACCCGGCCATGTCGACCTCAAAGCCAGGTCCACCTAGGAACTTGTTGGGAATAACCACTAGGATTCAAGGTAATGACCTTTACCTTGGAGATAAACGACTTGAAGGAGATTTGGGTGCTATTGGCTCATACTTATGTTAGGACGGGAAACTAAACTTACAGTAGGGCAATTTGGCCTCTTCTTCGGGGGTTTTGGCTTTGTCGAGAGGGACCATATTGCGAGCAAAAATTTGAATCTTCTTTCCATTGGGATCGCCGTAATCCAACGGTAGTTCAAAGAACCTCTCAATGATCTTGATAGAACCTAAACAATATGATGAACGGGAAGCCTCTACTACGTATACGAACGTCGGATAGAAGACGTGCCAGTGAGAACGTATGTTTCCAAGCTCTGTTGAGACATAGTCGAAGATTTATCCGTTCAGAGCAGGAGCTCACTTCGAGCGTTGACTTTATGTCAGTGCTAAAGCTGATAACTGGACTCAACGACACAAATGTGTCGATGCTGACTCGGATATCGATTAATGTGACCGTGGGGCCGTTCTCTCTTATCTGGGTAAGAGATATTTCTAACGCTTCTCGATGTTCAAGTTTTGTGATAAGTCAACGACAATCTTATCATCTGATATCATCAAGGTCACGGTCTGATTTAGGAGACTAATCTTTCTTCAGTCCCTAGCCCTCACAGTTCATCATGAAGTCAGGGAGAAGAGGCTTCATGAAAATATCGACTGTTATTGGCGCTATGCTATTGCCAAGGAGGTAGATATGGATGACCCAGATATCATAGTTCACTAGCATTCGTTGTAATTTGCAGCTTGCTTTTATCCTTTCATTGAGTTTTATTGACCTTGACACAACCCAAACTGAGATGTTCACAAGACTGTGGTAAACAAATGACGGCAACGTTAACGAGCCTAAGTACCTCAAACCCTTTTGATAAATGGACGAATAGAGATTGTTAACCTTCTTCCAAAAGAAGGCTCTACAAGTACATCGAGATAAAGGTAACTTGAATGACTTGTGATAGACAACGACAATGTCACAGCTCATCCCTTGTTTCTTTCCGGCGACCGGTAACACTTGTTGGAGGCCTCTCAGCGAGCAGCATAGAGAGGAAATCGGCCACAAAATCCGCGGCTGCGATGCCCGTAATATCCGCTAGGAGGGTTGAATCAATAACTCGTGATACCAGGTGGACAATAATGAAACGCACCATGATCATAAGCGGGAGCAACTTCGACAATATCGACACCACTGCTGAAGTGGTTAAGAAATTTGTGAGAATGTAAGCTGCAGTACAAACACAAAGTTGAGTCCTGCTAGCCCTCTTAAGATGCGTTTCAATTCTCGAGTTGTCCATCCGCCTGCCTCTGGAGTTCCAGCTAGGCAAACATTGGTCACCAAGAAGATCGAGAAACACATGAATCACGTACTAGCAGGGGCAAGGCCAGGATCTATCCAGAGTTCAGTACATAACACAACAAAAGGTAGGAGATACGTGCCTATGACATCGATATCGAGGCTATCTCCTCGTTTGAGCTAGACAATTCATTGAGCAAAGGTGAAGCATCACGTACCTCAGATAAACCGGGGTTGTCCCAACTCGACTCCTAATCCTGCGGATAACTTCTGGGATACCAAGGTCGTCGATGTCATCTGAACTTATCAATTGGAAGCCGACTTCTCTATCATTCTCAAGATCACTGATACCCTGAAGAGTTCTTGAGTTTCAAATCGCGATAAAAATGTATTATGACATACATCCATCCTGCACCGAATGCCCGCATGGATGCTGGTGTTGGCGATCAAGCCCTCTTCTTGAGCAAGGTAAAAGAAAGTTCCATGAGTCACCCGAGACTGCTCAGTCGATTGATCAGGATAACGCGCTCCTGGTTTCCATGTATCCTATTATGGAGTAAAGCTTCAGTCTGAACATACGATGTTTTAACAATTTGCTGTACCAGATGTGCGTCAAAATGAATCACAGAAACAGGACCATAAGCCTTATGCAGAGAACGAAGAATAGGGAGAACCTAAACTTCAACTTTTGATGCCAAGATGTACCGTAGTTGAATGCTTACTCACGATGGTATGGTCTCCTCCCAAACTGTACATACCAAGTACAATGTCAGCTGTTCGAGGTGGGATAGGATGATGAATTTGCTTGCCTCACTATGCGTGGATGCTCAAGCCCGTCTTTTGACAATGCACGGGTAGATTCTTTCTTTTTAAAAGTACCCGCAGGGGTTCGATTGAGAAGCGTAGAATACGCCACTTCAATTTGATCCACAGCAAGTGCGTTATCAAAACGGCTGACTGGAACCTTGGAGTGGCACGAGTCAACTTTACGGAAGTCTGAATAGCCCTTGACGAACATCACCACAGTCGAGTATCTGAACCCCTTGGTCGAAAGGACTACTACCCCACGAGACGGTATAACCCCAGCCCTCACTGATACGTCGACTGCCTGAGCGGATCGCATATGGCCCAAATCGAGCACTTATCGTGTCCTGGCATCAGAGAGAATTAAGCTGAGATGAAATGGATCGAGTATACCCTGGTCTATAAGTTACACCAGTGTCAAAAGGCAAGCCAAGGAGCGCAATATCAAACGATGCTCTTTCGTCATCCAAGCAACGAGTATACGGAAGGTGCGCAAAAGAGAGAGGGCCCGAGAACGGCTGATCAAGCTGTGGACCGTATTTCGATCGCCATGTTGTGTCTTGATCTAAAGGTGTCTGGTGACTGAAAACGAGTGGCAGAATACACATCACTATTATCAGCTGTCTCACTGGCAAAGGAAGGAACCTGAGCAACATGAGTGGAGGATGTCAAGGTGAGAATAGACGTAGCTGGCAAGTTCTATCTCTGAGCTTCTCAGGCCCTGCACATTGACAATCTGATTCGACCCTATAGGTACATGATAAGTATATAACTGGGTAAAATGATTTCCAGAATCGAGCTTGAAGATTGGAAGATAAAACTGGAAGCTATCATATTCTACCAGTCCTAGCATCGATGCGACGCAGAGACACCACCTGCCAGCGCCTGCGATTTCTCGCTTTCTCGCCCAGAACCTTATCGCTCTGCTGCTTATTGGCAACGACTACCATCCGCACCTTCCTTCCTGTTTCAGGAGAGTCATCAACCTCAGCTTCTTCTCCGCGATCCTCCTCCACAACCTCATTCTCGTCCAGGTCAATGGGTCCCCTGAAGACCTCGTCTGGCGTAGCCTGGGGCTGCGGACTCACGCCTGACAAGAACGATAGAGGAGTTGACATTGCCGACGAAAGGAATGCAGCTGCGTCATCAAGAATGGTTTTGGGCTTTCGTAATGGTAGGGCGGTTAATAGATACGATCGACTCTTCCAAGCGTCAGACTGGTGCTCATTCTCATAATCTGGGTCGTTCTGAAAGTGTACCAAGATCTCGCCAGTTTCTTGAGAATATGAGAAAATGGGGAGAGGGTGCGTGTATGCGTTCGGAAACGGATATGAAACGGGTCGCCTATGTCGAAGAACAAGCTTGTCGCCTACGAAAAAAGGTCGCATCAGTCGGCAACATCATTCACCTATCGGCTACCTTCAATATCGATAGCATGTCCAGATGATCTGGAGCACAGCGCTCCCGTGGGATCGATGAAAAACACCTTGTTGATATTCAGTGCGTCAATTGCGGCGCCCGTGTAAGGCAAGAGCTGGCACGAACCTGATTATTGGATTCCGGTCTTCTACGACCTATGATTGAAGGAGAAGCAAGATAGATGATCCACTTGAGATGGGAAGGAGAACGCGATAGAACGTACTTTCAACGAGAGCGGTCTCTGTTTCTGCCCACAATATGACCTCTGTTCCATCCTCAGTTTGATCCTTTTCTACATCTAAGACGCGATGGGTAGCTAGATTGCTTATGAGGAAGTAACCAGGAGGGAAGCCGTGAGTCTGCACATTTCCGTTCATGGCGAGGATAGTAGAGAAGAAACAAGCGCTGGTCTGATCAAGCCGACTCGATCACTTGCACTGCACTGCACTGCACTGCATTCGACCTCACGTGCACTGCACTGCATTCGACATCGAGAAAGTCGCAAATGGGATCGCTCGTACAACAAGTAGGTACTTAGATATCAATATAGTACACAGCAACAACAATACAAGAGTACAACTGTAGAAAGATTGCTCCCAAATAATCAATCTACTCAGTGTCTTCCTCGTCCACATCTTCCTCGTCTTCGAACGCACCAGGAACGCGCCTCTGATTGCTCAAACGAACTGATCGTCGTTTTGAGATCTCTTCGCGCTCTAGTCTGTCTTTCTCAACCCAGTCTTCCAGTGCACTGCGCATTCTTAGCAAGCCTTTCCATTCATGTCTGGCGACGGTACTGCCACTAAGAGAGTTCTCCCATGCTGCGCTCATAATCACAGGTTCCTGGTGAAGACCATGATCAATTGAAGAAACAAAACATAAAGCGAGGTCAAGGCGTAAGTACCTCCGAATGCCAACTGACATCACGTACGCACGGTGCCCTGTTCCTCGACCTTGTCGAAGGTAGCTCGGGCTGTGATGGGTCAAATGACATAGATAGAGTTTTACTGCGATCCAGGACCTGCACAACTCTCCCATCCAGCGACCAAATCTAGAGATGAAGAATACGAGTAGGGAACCAAGACAAAGGATAGTAGTAATCCATACATGTATTCGCCCATCGGCTGAACCAGAATAGAGATATTGAGCTCCTGTGGTTTCCATAGGGCTGAAGTGACAACGAATAAGTGTGCGCATAACGGAATGCCCATAGTATGTCATGACACTGCAGTCTTTTGGATGCTTAACCACTCTTGGACCAGGGTAAGGAGGATACCTATTATCCCAGCGACGTGAATAAAAGGAATCTAACACAAGGAACTCTCAACCGACCGGTAATCGAACCTGTCCACTCCATGATTCTTCTTGTGAACGGCTTCGAACTCCTGGCTGCTCCTCATCTTGCGCAAGTCCCACAAGCGCATGGCCTGATCTTTACCATTAGACACGACATAACGACCATCGCCCTTAGCAGACACGTAGGTGATACCTTCAGTGTGACCAATTAAGACACCTGAAGGCTTTTGAGAGGCACCAAGAGACCGACGATCCCTGTAAGACTGGATGAGTAATAGCCCGACACACGATATTGCACACATACCAGACTTTAATGAATGTATCGTCGGAGGCACTGACAAGCACATTCCCAGATGCCGTATCTGCCCAACAACAGCTGTTCACATCGTCGGTATGAGCAGCGATTTTGACAGTTCTCCGATTTGCAAGAAGATCGTAGACTTATAGGGCACGGTTAAGTAATAGCCAAGGACGCGAAACGTTGGTCTTACCAAAAATCTTTCCACTTCCTCCCGCGACAACTTCGTTCCCGTCTGCGGAGAAGCGACAACTCCAAATTCCAAAACTCTCACCATAGGAAGGGGCCCGTCTATTCGAGGTTCTAGGATCAGAAAATGGAATAGGCGTCTGTACCTGTGAATCATCCAGTATATTGGTCATATATACAGTAGGGGTCTGAATAGAATATAAGAATTGCTTGTATGGATGAAAGAACTTTCGAGAACTGACAATGGAGGAATAGATCATCCTGGAGAGGAATGTCAACGTTCAACGGCATGCGGTGTCTATAGAACCAACCTTTCATTATCGGGGGAAAGATTTGCGTCTGTTATAGTCCACCGTCCTGGATGACCCTGAATTGACTTGCGAATTTTCATGTTGGTTTGCAAACCCGGATGCATTTGTGGTCGCGCGGTTCCACGTTGATTGTGGGATATGGGAGGTTTCGTGGTGTCAAAAACATGAAGGCTAAAATCTTAGTTGAACGGTTAGCGAAGACAAGCCACTACATCAACGAAAGTTAGTGTACCCTGAGAGCAAGTATAATAGAAAGAAGAGTCTGTCTGACATGAGCTAACTGTGAAACGGCAGATAAAGGCATCACAGACCTGCGGAGTACTGTCCGGTGTAAATGTTGTGCTCGCAGGTAGCGACAGATGTGCCGTTTGAGTTTGGAATCAAGTTCTTTGGGGGGGGGGGATATTAAGAGATGAATCCGGCATAGATAAATGGATTCTCACAGCAGCATAATCTTCCTTGTTGCTTACTGGACGGGGTCGTCGCGTTCGGTTAAGAATGAGGTTTGCAAGATTGATATCGTTTCGCCGTTTTCGTGCTTTGCTACCAACTCTGCCGAAATCTCCACTGTTTAGCAGTTCAACGCCTTCTTTTTGCGGCTCAGTGATCTCAGGACCTTTCCATGGCGCACTAGCAGCTGCGCCGAATGACGCATAGTAATCGTCATCGTCGTCATCGTCGTCTTCCTCATCTTCATCCGGGTCATTAAGTGCAAGGCCGCGAACAGCGCCACCGCGACCTACAGTGCTTAACAACCGGCTGATATCTTGAAGACTGATACCAGATAGACCGGTACTTCGAGAGCCACCATAACCTGGAGATTGCGGTCCGCCCGCAGACTGCATCGCAAACACAGCTGAGGGAGAGGTAATGAGCGGGGGAGCAAGATAGGGAACAGAGACCCTTACTACCCAGTATATCCTGAATAGAGATCTGGATCTGCTGTGGGCCTGCGCCACCGCGCATGCTGTCATCCTCGTCGTCTTCGTCTGTAGTTGGGGCGTCCCAATCTGGCTGCATGGGAGAACAGAGACAAGAAATGCTCACATGCCCCAGTGCTTACAGATTCGTCGACATTGCTAATGGACGGCATCGCGTCACGGATTGATCGATCAGCAACGGCAATCAACCAAACAAGGATACACCGGCAGTTGTTCCCTGTGTCGTGCCATCTCTAACCAGTGACTTATGGACTCAAGTCGCACAAATGACTATGCTCTTCGTATCACTGCAGACGAGGTCAACTGTCTTATTTATGCCTACTTGCTTGACTCTGGTAAACTTTTACCCTTCCGTTCCAATGCGCAATCTAACCATTCATCGCCAGGCTTTACCCATTCCGCCTTTGCTGTAAAGATGGAGGGTCAACTCGACCGCTCGCCCTATGCGTCGAAGCACATTCAGCGCGGTGAACTTATAGAACTCCTCTCAAAGTCTCTTCTATATATTGAAGTTGAATCACACTGGAAAAATGATGCTCTGGCTAACAGTTGCAAGAGCAGTTTTTCCCTTCTCGAGCCTCACGTATGTTCGGCTTCTGAGCCTGCGAGCAAGCAGCCTTCCCAAGTTACCTCAGCTCCCGAGATATCTGAGGACGCACCGTTGAGATCTACGAAACCCAACGGTTCTATGACTGATGGCGCCTCTAAGCGTAAAGAATCGCCAACTTCTTCGCATGCGGAAGGTCCAGCAGAGAAGCGTGCGAAACGCGATCCAGATGATATGGATTTGGATACACCATGCGAATGTAAGTTGCAAGTTAGATTCAACAGCACGTTCTTATCAACGTCTTTTCAATAGCACGGACATTACCAGATCCAAAAACCAGCAGCATATTGCCCGAATCAGCTCTCAAAAGAGTTCCGAAGACAAAGCAGCGCATACAAGGGCCCGAAGATGAATCGACTGACCCAAATGCGATACTTCTCCTTCCAGGCCACAAAGCAGAGGTAAGACCGTGCTATGACCTCAAGAGCTTCTACCTCTAAATAATACCTCTCATAGGTATTTGTATGCGGGTTCAATCCTGTTAATCATGAACTTCTGGCGACCGGCTCTAAAGATGCTATCGTGAATCTATGGACTATACCGAGGGGGACTATACCGAGACCTCTAGAGGGCTCAAACTTACCAACACCAATGCCACTCATTAGCATTACCGATTTTGCAGCGGCTGAGGCAGCTGATCTGACATCTCTGGACTGGAATGCGGACGGCACCCTTGTGGCTATTGGCTCCTATGACTCTATCGTCCGGATATGTACGTCGAGGGGTGAACTCTACTTCTCGCATCCACAACACCGGGTAATTATCATGCCTTCGGTTTCAACGTATACTGATTGCTCCTCTATCATTGAGAAGGGTCCTATATTTGCTACTCGATTTTCAAAGTCTGGGAAATGGTTATTGACTGCTAGTTTAGATGGTACTGCCTGTCTTTGGGATGTCAAAGAGAAATGTCTACGCAAACAATACCGGTGTCATACTGGTAAATCGCGTCTTTTCTATATGTCGATCTTGATATTATATTTATGAATTCTGCGTAGACTGCTGCTTGGATGTGGATTGGTTGGACGAGGATACCTTTGCAACTTGTGGTGCTGATCGGCTTATACACATCATGCGTGTTAATGAGTCAGCACCCTTCAAAACGCTGGTGTAGGTTGTTCCCCTCTCTAGTCGCTTTTAGGTCTGATTTACATACACAGAGGACATGGGAACGAAATCAATCAAATCAAGTGCAACCTTTCTCAAACACGTCTAGCGTCCTGTTCGGATGACATGACTGCTCGTGTCTGGAGTATTGACAGCCTCAGCAATAACGACAGCATTCCAGGACTTGTCGCGTCTGACGGGGTCGTCGTGCTCCAAGGACATAAGCACTCTGTCAGCACTATTGGGTGGTGCCCAGACCCAAATCTGGGCCAGCATCCCCTCCTTGCTACGTGAGTATCTTCAGCTCTAGAACATCTCCCTGGCTCAATTTTGGACCCCAGTTCGTCTTTTGACAGTACTGCTCGTCTATGGGATTCTGTAACGGGCAAATGCTTGAAAGTGTTCAGTGATCACAAACGCCCTGTTTACACACTGTCGTTCAGTCCGAATGGTCGTTGGTTAGCTACTGGTAGCGGTGACGGTTGGATGCATATCTATAACGTTCTCGTGAGTAGTTCCATACAGCTAATTGTTTCCTTCACTCATTTTTGTGAAAGTCTTATGAGAAGAAATGGTCTTGGTATGCTGGACCAGATAGGCCAGGTGTATATGAGATTGACTGGCAAGTTGTGGATGGCTTCAACCGAATTGCTTTAGCATTGGAGTGCAGCCTTGTTGCAGTGATTGACGTGGACAAAATTCCTGCATTACATGATGGCTGAATATGGCCATCATACATGATAGTTGTATCACGATTGACATATCTATTGACAGCGAAGTATAACATTTGTTCAAATTCTGTTCTGTATGTTATGCACGCCGAAACTGGCCAAAAATGGAAAGCCTCTGAGATGACGTTTCTTCTCGGCAGCCGGCAAGTCCTACAGATTTATAATTTTTGTTAAGGTCCGACTGCGCCCTTCACCTTCCACAATGCAGTTAGCATTCCGACTGAACAGCGCGTCGTTGCGTACCCTTCTCTCACGGCCTACGCACGTTTCTACTTGCCATGCTCCTGTGCGGTTCTTTAGCGGCTTCCGTCCAACTGGCAGTACATTCCTCAGGCAACAAGTTAATGTTCCCATTGGACCGACCTTCGCAAAGGGCTCGCGCACGTTCATGACTGAAGGAACACAAGCTGCGCAAAACTCTCAAGGGATCTCGTGGCAGCGTATGGCAATGACAGCTGTATGTTTCACCTTCTGGCTTCAAAACGTATCCAGACTCAACTTTGTCGTTCTGATCTAGGCTGGTGTTGCTGGGGCAGTTGTCGTAATCGAAGGAATCTTCAATCGCGAGACCAGGGACTCCCTTACTCTCGGAGAGAAGTCGCTCCTTCACGGCACCTTCCAGTACACGGGTGCTGGATTGGCTCTGACTGCTCTTGCTGCCCGCCAGATCTTTCGTTCTGGCGCCACTTTCAGGATCATGGCAGCCAATCCTTGTTCGTAATATCGTCTCGTTCTTCAGGATGTTCACTCATTACTTGCACAGGGGTGGTGCTTGGTGTTAGCCTTGTCGGAAGCATTGGATCGATGATGGGTGTGTTCTACACCCCACCAGAGAAAACGGTTCAAAAGCACTTGTTCTGGCTGGTTAGTTCATGTCTTCTGACTTGGTGGATTCTGCGATGACATCATCGTAGGCTTTCAATGGCTTCCAAGCCGCTACATTGAGTCCGCTTTTCTTCCTCAATCCTGCACTTCTATCTCGAGCTGCATTGTACACCTGTGGAGTCGTGGGATCCATTTCATATGTGGGTGCTACAGCAACGTGAGACCTTTCTCATTCTCTATTTTCCGGCAGAGCCTGAGGGGTTTGTAATATTGCAGGACTGATAAATATCTCAACTGGGGTGGGCCACTTCTTGCTGGTGTAACCGTTGTCGCTTTAAGTTCGCTTGCGCCCATGGCCCTGCCTCTTGGAATGCGCGGTCTCGCAATCACTGAAGCTATTTCTCTTTATGGTGGCTTGGCTGTTTTCAGCGGATTTGTTCTTTTCGAGTGAGACCGATTTGCTCCATTACTATCCACTATGTAACTGACTTCCAATATCTAGCACGCAGAAAATTTTGAAGCATGGACGTCTCGCGGAACAAGGAGTGATGAAAGCCGATCCAATGAACGAATCCATTAGCCTGCAGTTGGACATGATCAATATATTGTGGGTACCATTCGGATGAATTTTGTCTTAGCATCTTTCTAACTCGACTTACAGCATCCGTCTTGTTCAAATTCTCGCTATGAATCAGAGGAAGTAAATCTCATAAGAGCTATTGCTCTTTGTCATCATACGAAAAGTGATTTTGTAGCCGATTCAAGTAATAACTATGTAATAACAGACATTTTCCCCTGACCGCACATAAGGCTTCACACCTCTCAGGCAGTTGTTTTGCCCAACTCCTGCAAAGTCTGGACAAATCCTCCTGGGTCTACAATATCAGTGCCACCATAAGTTACCCTTTTTCCTGTCCGGTTTGCCCACTCCTCAAGGTTACCATATTCGACATATCCTGCCCCACCAACCACGAACACCATACCCTCTGCAAACGCCATACGCCTTCCCTTGGTTGTCCCGCTGGTTCCTGCAGCACCCGGCAACCCTGCATGGTTGTGCCGGAGCGCACGAGGATCCAGGAATATGTAGTCATCTGTCTCCTGTAGAGACTGGTTCGAGGCAGAAGATGAATCCATCAGGGCCTCGACGAGGCGCGTAACTGGGAGCAACTTGTTCGTAGGTAAGAAATTCTTGACACCGGATATCAGGTTCTCCAGAGCGCCTCCCTCCAGGCGGCCAGCGAGCTACATGGTTTAATGAGGTTAAGCAATGACATCCAGGACACAAATCGGGACGCGTACTCTGTTGCCTAATGCGCTGAAACCCTTGAACAGCTCTCCGCCCTGTCCTGCAACTGAGCCAAGATTAGGAGTCTGGGAACCACTAACGGCGCTTGTCGAGATTGTCATGCGCGAGATTTCCCTCGTACGCCTGACATAGTCGAACGCAGAAACATCGGCACCAGCAGCCTTGAGCTCCTTCTCGAGCTCATTGATATCCTCGCGAGAGATGGCATTGTCCGGCGATGAGAGGTAGAAGACAAGTACGAGGCGCAGTTTATCGGTGGCAGTGAACGCGCCATCGGCTCGTGGGGCTCGAAGAGTTTCAAGAATGCTCGCTACCGACTGTGCAAAGTTGTTCAGTGAGTTAGTTAAGAGAAGAAAAGAATGAGCAAACCTGTTTGCCGATGGCTTCTTCGAGGCTGAAAAGTTCGTCCAGTCCGCGCGACTTGATATATTCTAGAAGTGCACTGGCGATATTCATGTGTGTGTCTAGTGTCGCTTTGCGGGCCGTGAGTTCAGGAAGCTGGGTGATAGCCGTTTTAAGGTGTGCAGCGTTTGTAGAAAGGTCACTATAAAGAAAGTCAATGCCACACTTCAGTTTAACTTATGTTTGTATACCCACAGCTGTGAGATGTCATTGACATTGCTGACACCGGTGCTCCGCGTGATTTCTGCAGCATCCTGTTTGTATTTGTTCAGCTCGCTATCGATCTCTTCTGCTACCTGTGGAAAGGGATTCGCAGCGTTGCGTTGCCAGAAAAAGTCGTTGGAATCAAGATCATACTCCCTTTTGGGCTGATCTTTCGCAGTCACGATGACACGGTTAAGTTTCATGTCCAGACAGTCAGAGACAAGAGCCTGGTATGTCCAGCCATGCGATAGCACTGAAACAAGGTCGACATTGCGATCAAGGATGAGGAGAACTAGAAAACAAAACTCTTTTTAGCATGAAACGAAACGTGGCTCACAATAAGAGCATACGAGGTCGTTGAAGGTTTGAAAGCCCCGTGGAATCTTGCGCAAAAAGATTGGATGATGAAGAAGTGGAACGTGATGCTGTGAGAAGAGCATCCCGGATCTTGGTATCCAATCTTTTTGCAATCATCTCAGCGGCATTGCCGCGTGGGGCACGGATGTATGGTACATGGCCTATTCACCAAGAGTTAACTCGACAATTTCAAACGACGGATCGGGTGCCACAAACCCATCGTCACGACGGCACTAAAGAGTCCGCTTGCTACCCGTTCTATTTCTTCCTCAACCTGCTGGTCGGTAGACGACGGTGAATTAAGAATATAGTAAGTCGAGCGCGGAACTGCAGATGCTTCGGGTTGAGAGCTATTTGGTTGAGCTGGAGGTGGAAGGAGAGAAAACAAGGATGGTGATGGCGCGATAAAAGAAAGGTATTGGTCTAGCAACTAAGCAATACCCCAGGTTACGAGTCGACTGGTGAGCAGATCGGAGTTACGAACCTGAGAGATGAGTTCCCCTGTGCCATCTTGGGCAGAAGAAGAAGCCAACTCCTCCAAAAGTGCCCGTGGTAGAGGCTCAACAAAGTTAAGGTGAAAGGACTCGTATAGGGACTTTTGAAGATCTTCCGCTATTCGTCGGACGTTGGCAAGAGTAGGTGAGACAAAGTAGACTGCCGGTACATCTGGTAGAGGCGGCCGAATCGAATGTAATTGGCTAGAAGGTACAAGGTCAGCTTAGACATAGTAAGTCGTCAGTATCCATACACATGAAGAGTTACGCCGACATCACGGATATCCTGCACACGTAGAACGGTTGCAAGGACATCTTTGGTCTGTTGGTCTAGAACAAGTATCTTCCAGACTGGAGGGCCGGTTGGTAGTGCGTTTTTTGCGCCGGATCCTTGCTTTCCTGTAGTCGTTGGCTCAACAGGGTTGTTTAGATTGAGTAGAGCAAGTATTGCATCTGTTTGAGCTCGCTGAAGAGTCGGAGGGGTATTACTGGCCTAGAAATATGTCAATCATCATAGTAAAAGATTGAAGATCGGCTAACCTGTCGTATTGCACTCATGGCCACAATATAGCTACCGTGTCGAAGGCGGCATATACACGTTTCTGTGGCACGTACACGTGACTGTAATCGAACCCATTGCCCCATTCGGGATGATGTCCTTGACACCGTTGAAACATGTACATTGGAGTATCTGTCTTCCGCTTCAGCCACGCAACGGAACATCAGAGTTGCTTCACAACGTAAGGATGCTCTTATACTTCTGTTGAGTTTCACTCTTTCTCTCCCGTTCTAGCAGCGCTCACGGTCAGTGCACTGTCTTGTTATTACCTGCTCCTCGGGCTCCTCGTCTAAGCTATCACCTTCCAGAAATCGCCATGGGATGCATTCCAAGCAAACAAAAAAAGTTGCTGCTCTTGACCAGGACCAGAGGACAATTGCAAAGAAGCCATCACCAACCAAGACTAAATTGTTCTCGCTGGGTGACAAGAATCTCTCAAGATCACAGCTGCCATCACCAGCGGGTCAGACATTCACTCCGCCATGGGTTAGTGGTCATCAACTAATGGTGGTTGAGAAGAATGGAGATATAACGGTCACCTCATGAGTACGTTTACTTGTGGTCAATGATAACTTGTTATCCTTCAATATCTCATCATAACTACCTTCAATGGCCCGTAATCATCATTTTTGATTGCCAGTGACGACACTGTCGAGATACCCCATCCAGATAGCTATTCAGAATCATAGTTGTATTTTGCACTTATGTGTAATGGAATCCACGTTTTTGCTCTTGTGACCAATGCATGCAGACGACGGCCCGAAGTAATACTCACACAAAGCTTCTTGTTCACTGCTCGTCGACGCGTCCGGCAGTTGTGCGTGCGAGCACTCTATTACTTTTGTCGACTCCTGGAGAGCAATCCGTCCATTGCTAAGGACCCGATCATTATTGCCCAATTAGGAAGGCAGGAATCTTTTGGTTCGAACTTCATGGAATCGTGTTGACTTGTGGCCATAGGTTCTTTGTTCTTGAAAAGTAGTACCCTGCCCGCTGTGGCATTTCACGACTATCTACGGCTAGTATTACTATCATGTCTATCCTTCGAGGCCTTCTCCCTGTCTCGATACGACCGCGACGACCAACTTTACCAGAATCGAGCCCAGGGAGCTCTTACATACCCCCCAGCCCAGGATCATCTACATTATATGGCCCCACTCCTTCCCCTGATATGTCGCAGATCCCACCCACCTCAATTTCGAGTATTTTACCTCTGGTCACGGAGTCAAATACACCATCCACTTTGTTCAGCCAGGTTCTTCCAACCACTACTCCATTTTCTAATTCTATCAGCAATTATGCAACTATTTCGAATACAGTCGAACTTCAAACCGCGCTTCCCCACCCTGCTTCAGCAGCATCAAGTTCCCAGACCTCCATGAGCCAACCTATCGCAGATTTTCAAGCAGTGTGTATTGGAACTGGGCTGGACTCGTCATCAGTGGGCATCCTATCATCTCTCATTATTCCTACTGCGGTTGGACTTGTCATCTGGGTGCGTGGTATCGGGCCTGTCACATTCAGAAGACTGATGCTTCTCGTAACTTTTCCAGTTGCTCTTTGCAATCGTTCGTCCGCGGTTTCGTCAAGTATATGGGCTCCGAGAATGGTTTGTTCAGCCAGAGTGAGTTGTTCTACACCACATTAGAGCTTGATCTGACTTCATTTCAATCAGCCTCCGGCCTAAACCTCTTGGAACAGGCTTTTTCGCGTTCCTTTTCCCGCACGTGCCCCTCGTGCCCTCCCTTCCGTCCAACGTGTTCAGTTCAGGTCGTTCAGCAGCAGAGAACGCTGGTCTCTTCCCGTCTGATGAGGAGCTCACCCAACGTGCCCTTTGGATCAGTTTTCTAATCGTTCTTGGCTGGTCGATTGTCGGTCTCGTAGGGGCACTTCCTCTCTATCTTGTATCCATACCATGCTTAGCAGAGAGTGGGGTCGTAGCCATATTTGGAGGTGCCTATTCTCTTCTGCAGGACCTCAGCGTCCTGCGCCTTCTTCGCTTGTTTGACAACGGCAGTGTCTCCTCTTCGTCCCTGATCAAAATCCAGGCTCGTGACGGTCCTTCTGACGATCCTCAAAATGCTCGTGTGCGCGTGATTGTTTTGACTGCCCTTACGCTTGCCCTAGGCGTGATTCCTGCCCTCTGGATAATCATCAGAGAATTCAACCGACTAGTCGCACACAGGACACGATTCACGGATATATTGTGTGAAGGGAAGGAGTTGGGGTGGCTGAGTGCACGTAATGCACCGGGATTGGTGGGCTGGGGTGAAAAACGCTTGAAGGATTTCTTTCTCCAAACGGGTCTTAGTTATTCTATGGATCCGAGGAACGGAAGAGCGGACCCACAGGCAAGAAATGGCAATAGAGACAGAGGGAACCAGAGATCAGAGGAGATGCAGCCGCTCACAAAAGTAGAAGAGGCAAATGTGGAAGTGGACGTTCAAAGTCTCTTTTCTATAGGGTGAGCTCTTCAGCACTATTCCGCAGAAATTATGTTCACAATCTGTCCAGTGATACCCACTCGTTGGCCCTTCTAATTGATGAACGTGATGAAATCCTGGAGAACCTCGAAATAGCGGAAACACGATATATTGGTTCTTTCCGGGTCACGACTCCTGATCCTTCGATTGCAGACTTCCAACTTAATCTGCAAATGGACACAGATCGACCGTACATCAGCCGCCCTCTTCCCCTTGGTCAGAATACGGCTCGGGTGCGTATCATTGTATTCCCTCAATAATTCTATTGACATAACAACCTAGCGGGCTCAACATGGCCGACGTAGGCGCACCAATCCCGCGCTCGCAGCGTCTTCTTTAGCACCTACCTCTTTTGTCGCTCCCTCAATGTACTACAAACTTCGTGCTGTTCGAATAAGCGGCGGCCGTTTTGTCGATTCTGGCATTGATCAGCTCCCGAGCATTCCTGAGAGTCGCGACTTACACGTCACTGGCGGCCGTTTCCTCGAGTCAAATAGTAATTCTGCAGCCTATGGGCGTCTTTCCATCAGTAGCCCCGAAAAGTCTGGCCAGTTACGACCACCTAGCAGTGTCGCCTCCGAGGAAAATTTTCGAATGTCCATCCCTGACCCAAGGCGGTTTGGTCCGAACTACGCTGTCGATGACTCTATGATTGATGAGGTGCATGAGTTTGGAGTTATGTCACAACAATACGATGAACATGGAGACTATGTTGATAGCGAATGGGTGGATCTGGGCGACCAAGCTCTACAGCAAATGGAGAGCGAACCCAATGGTCCTATTCCCGGCCCTTCGACTTTCAGACGACGGCCAAAGAAAGACGAGACCATCTCGTCTGTGCGCCGTGAGACTTTCCCGTTACGATGCGACTCCACACCCACAGTGCAACCCCCGCATCTGCGCCTCCAGCCGGTGCAACCGTTCGTGCGGCCGCTTGACGGACTGAATTTCGATAACCTTGGTCAAGTCTATGCAGATATCACTCAGTGGCGTTCAAGGCTTAAAGCTATCAATACAGAGATAGCAGAGGCACAAAACGAGAGTTACAATGATATCGCAGATGGTGCGAGGATTAAGGGGTGGTTGATGGTTGGGCGTGGGCTGAGACATATACCCGGCATCCAGCTGATTGAAGGAAGGGCGAAGGAGGATATAAGATGGGATGTGCTGCAGAGCGAGAGAAGTCCTTTGGACGTATTGGTGTTTTGGGCTATTCTCGTCATCGTGATTGTGCTGCTTGCTGCTGGCCGTGAGTGTTACCTTTTCATTTTTTCTTTTGTGATTTGTTTTGACAAAGTAGCAGTCACTGCTGTTTCGGGTTTGGCACTCTCAACAGCACCTGACGTGGGACACTACCTCTCCTTCTTGAAATCTCTGAATTCTGCAGATCTGATACCGGCCGGACTTGCGACAGTTTTCGCCCCTGCCGTTGCGGCAACGAGCTTCACATCTCTTGTTATCTATCTCGTGCACTGTAAGATTGAAGACTACAGCCCCCTATCATGCCTTCTCACAATTGTCATACAGGGACTGCAAATGTCTATGGTACCATTTCCATCTCGGGTGGCCACCTTTTTGTCTTCAAAGTGACCTTCTTTGTATTGACCTCAGTTGCCACTCTCTGGCTCATTGCCGTTGGCGCACTGTTATACTCCTTCCAAGCGTTCAATTCCCACATTGAAGTCGCAAAGTCTGTCGCCAATGGATCTATTTACATGGCTATCTTGGCTCTTGCCATCATCTTTACCGTTGCTGTCATCTTTCCTGCTCTGCTTGTACTTCAACCGTTCCGCTTGTGGCATGTCCTGCGTGACGAGCGGCAAGCCATGACCCCTCGACAACGTTTCCGGGGTAAGTTTGGGCTTTTCACTGTAGCCTAATTTCTTGCTAAGTCTGCGTTATTCCGACAGCTGTTTACCCGAGAACGTACAACCCTTCATTTGCAATCGGAGCTTGTATTCTAGCTATTGTCTTTGCATCTGCGTTTTCTATGATATTTCCTCTTATCGGTCCCGCTGTCGTGGTTCTGCTATTTTTGGCTCTTATTGGTAAGCATTCAGTGCTATTTGTTCTGATGATATACTAACATCAGCTAATAGCTCATCGATACCTAATTGGTTATGTCTATGCACGGACACGTTCACAGACTGGAGGCTTATTGCAGACCTGGCTCATCAAACGTCTCGGCACACTCTTATCTCTCCAACCCATCCTTCTGGGGCTCATATTCTTGAGTAGAGAATTTTGGATAGAGGGTGGCATCCTGGCCGGTGCTGGAGTGCTAGTCATCATCTTCGTGGAAGCATACACAGCTTGGAAGACGAGACTGCCAGGACGGAGATCTTTAAGTCCTATAACCCGAAACTCTTTGACAATGTTCGAAAGTACTGCAGGTGACACAAGTCGTCATGTTATCGACTCGGACGCAAGCACGAGCAATGGTAGCAGTAGTGGGCGTAACCCACGACTACGAGGGTCAATGGCATCTGTGTTGGAAATGATGAGTGTGACGCTGGCAGTCATGCCGTCAAATACAAATCACCGAGGGCCTGTTCCATTGCGTGCGTTGTGATCTTCCCACATCTCACATCATTATCTAACTTGCCAATTGCCATGCAATAGAAACTGAAACCCTGGATGATTTGACGGCGACAGAGCGTGCGGCGAGGACCCACCCTGATGCTCCACCTCATCTGCCCCCGTTAGCATTCACTGATCACGCTGAGGATATGGCGGGCATCCTGTACGCACCGGAACTGCTTGCGCCACCGCCTATTATCTGGCTCCCGAATGACTCTGCTGGAGTTGCTCGTTCTGAAGCACTTGACTTGCAGAGGTACCATGATTTGACAGTCACGCTTGATGTCCGAGCAAAGGACGTGAATCTCCGAAGACCTTCATCTAAGGGTCGTCCTTCCAATTAGACATTTATGTTTATGTCTTTTATCCTCTTTCTCTTTGCAGACGTTGGGACGTTCTGCACATTGGATACACTTACAGACTTTGAAATTTGTAATTGAAATTCTTAGAATATATGGACAGTGACGTTCGAACGAATTCTTTGATATGTGCAAGGCACGAGAAGCGGTTGACGTCACTCTTCCTGAATCATAATGGACTGATCAAAGCACGATCACATCCTCTTCACTCTTGAGTCTGGGGGCTCCATGTCTTTCCCCTTATATATCCCAAGTGTGAGATATAGGATGCTCATACCGCGGTGACTGTGACTACCCGTAAAAGGACTGAAATACTTCACCTCCATACAGAAGCATTTTTGCTATTATGATAACGTTCTATCCGCAGATCTTTCAGACACTGTCACTGAAACAATCGGCAAGCGCCATCGTGATCCGGCCTAATTGCAACCCCGGACTCATCCATACAAATTCCTTTCATTTTTATGTCAAAGCTCTTCTGCTTACACGTTGCAGTCGAACCCCAATACTCCACGCCATGTCTTCAACAGCCTCTCCGCTAGACACAAGCGCCAACTCTGACCCTTACGTCGCATATTCTCGCGCCCTTTATAACTATACATTGAATTTGTTGAAGGAATCGACACGCGTAGTCGAGGAGGGCTCTTTGCCGAACTCGACTGCGAAGACAAGCGACGGCGAGATGAAGAAAAATGACGTGACGGTACCCAGCGGAGAGCAGACCTGAACGGGTGCTGTGTATATAGTAGACAAGCGCTTTCTTTGATACCTTTGCAATTGGTAAATACTTTCGTTCTTTATCTGCCGCCCCTGTAATTAATATATTAGAGTTTGCCCAGTGCCGCCGCGTCCAACGCCTACTTCCGATTCGAAAACCATCACTTCGTCAAATTTATCCACCCTGGCGATCGAGTTGCAGACGAACAGCATGAATAAGCCTATTTATGACGATGTCGCACTGAGCAGCTCACTACTACCATGCCTACTTGATAATGTGGATGTTTTTCCTTTGCGAAACTGGTAGTGGTTTGACGCTGTGCCTCAAGAAAAAAATCGCGGCTTTTGTCTGCGTCACACTTCCTGAATACGCTTCCGTTGACAGAGAAAGGTCAGGCGACATGCCAAATCTCATCTTCCATGAGATGCTCTTTGATGGCTAGTTTTCACCAAGTATCTCGTATCCGAGCACCTTGCATGACTGGTTAGTGTGAAGATCATATCCCCATCCAATGCACATTCAAATCATGGAACACTCGTGACGGCGTCATATGATGGGCCCTCGACCATTCTGAAGTCTTTTCTCACTCCAAATTGCTTACAGTCATTGTATAAGTAAACACTTCCTGTCGGGCTTACCTATTGGATCAGCCTTCGAATCATTTCATGCACATATCTGGTAGGTGAAATTATCAACATTGCTGTGGCTGTATGCTGACTTTTCCCATCTACGATGTATTTCAAAATGGAAGGTCAAAGGTTGTAGAGTGTTGGGTTGTATATGGTAACCTAGTATCTACTCACACATGCCAGCATACATTGGTAAGCCTTGACACACGTTCATCATGTCATGGTCAATAAAGGGATCACCACAACTGGTAGCTCGCTTACTGGTTCTGTCTTTACTTCTATGTCGAATGCGCGTACCCCGTTGGTAGCCTCAACTCTCACAATCATGTCGTATCATATGGATGTCCTCTTGATTGCATTCTCTATAAGAGGTCTACCTTTCCACCGCGATTCCTGCACTAGTTCCTAAACTTCTTTGAAGATGCATTGGCCCACTCTTAGACTGGCGTTTCTGGCCGCAGTGCTTCAAGCTACTCAGAGCGCTATGGCATCATTGGTTGTCCCTCAGAACTACACTGCTCCCGGCGTGTTCCCCACCTCAGTCTTTTCGAAGTACTACAACAACCCAACTGCCACATCAGTACAAGTTCAGCCAGTCATTTCTGATCCGGTCACTGTTGCGTATCGTTTGATCGTTCGTCGATCCGATGTATTCTGATGCGACTTATTAGCACGAAATATACTCGTTCTCCCTCACAAACCCTGACACGATCCCTCTTGAGAACACGGTCGACCCACATATCCTACCACCCGTTGCTTCCTCGGAGAAAATCTTGAATCACGCCCGTAAACAAATAGTCTCCATTAACAATAACTCGGCCTTCGCAGGCAATGATTGTGCTCGCTGCGTGGCTATACTTGAGGTCTTGAAATTTGTTGCGCTAGCTGCCCCAGAACGTGGTCCCGACCTTGTTGTTGATATCTGCAACACGTTGAAGCTTTCGTCTACATGTGAAGCTGACTTTGGATTGCTAAGCATTGGGTCTGTTATCACTCAAGTGGTTGCAACTCTGGACGCGGGTGGGTACGATGGACAGGTTCGTGCAGTCAGTCATTCGCGTGAAAGAGTGAATAAGTACAATTTGCCAAGGGATTCTGCTCACGTTTTATTGCTGGACTATGCCCTGCCCCTGCTACAGCTCCCTTGGATTTGAGGAATTGGTTCAAGAAGCCGAAACCGAAACCGCTTCCCAAGGCGAAGAAGCCAAGCGGCAAGAGGCTTAAGGTCTTGCACATCTCTGACTTCCACATCGACCCAAGTGTGTTTGTCTTGAATACGCATCTGTGAAATAGAGACCGAATGTCCTTCAGGATATGCGACGGGCTCAGAGGCAAATTGCACAGGATCACCCTGCTGCCGTAAAAATATGTTTGACTCGGCCAACCCTAATGCAATTCAATTCCCTGCCCCGCGATTCGGCGCCTTCCTCTGGTTGGGTTATTTCCCGTCTGTAACAAGGCTTACATATCTTATCGTGTCTCCAGTGATACGCCGATGGCACTTGGTATAGCAGCACTCCAGGCAATCCCTGCTCTTGCAGATACCAAAGATACTGGATTTGCCTGGACTGTCTATACAGGTGATCTCGTTTCTCATGATGCGGAAAAGCAGCTTTCCAGGTATGAAGTTGAGATTGTGCCAGCCGAAGTTTGATATCGATGACCTCGTCTCATGACAGAGATTATGTTAAGTATGCTGAGGTAGGCCACTTCTGTACTGTGTGGCTATTTCTCATGACAGAAATATTCTAGACGATACTGTATGACCTTTTCAGGCGTATGCTAGGCACAGGTCCTGTATACGCTGCTTTGGGCAACCATGACACCTATAACGAGTACGTACAATTCCCTAGACTTCTCTAGTCTTCTTCGTGAAGACCGCTATGTTAAGGGCACAGGATGCTCCCTCCTCTCTTGGCGGCAATCTTGCTCAACAATTCAGCTGGTAATATTCTCTTCAGCAGTGTCTGCATTATCAACAAGTCTGATAGCACGCAATAGGAACTATGATCATGTAGCAGACCTTTGGCAGCATGAGAAGTGGCTTCCCGGTGCTGCAGTTCAGCTTGCGAAAAAACATTATGCTGCTTACATGGTCAAGCGGGTGGACGGACTGCGAGTCATCACTCTCAATACCGATATGTGTATGTGTTCTGCTTATTCCATTTTTGTTGTTAAATTTATGAGTGACAAGGGTATCGGTATGTCAACTTTCTATTTTCAGACAGCCAACTCAGGGCTTTCACAGCTCAAATTTCTTCAACTACATCGACATGACCGACCCCGATGTCTCTGGCATGCTCAGGTTCTTGACAGATGAGCTGCAAAGCGCCGAGGATGCAGGAGACAGAGGTGGGTTGACTGAGAACTTCGGAATGCAGATGGTGGCCGATCCTATTTCCATATAGTCTGGATCATAGGACACGTACTTTCAGGCTGGGACGGAGGAAACCCTTTAGAAAATCCTACAAACCTCTGTTAGTCTTTCCTTCTTCGTATTCTCCAATGTCTAAAACAGGGTGTTTCCAGTCTATCAGATGTGAGAACCCTCAAAATATTCTCACGAGAGAGAAGCCAATTATAATATGTTGACAGAGTTGACCGTTATTCTCCTCATGTCATTGCCAGTGTGTTCACTTGTTTCCCTTTAACCTTGCGCATTATCTCACTCCTTCAACAGATATCTTCTTCGGCCAGTGAGCATTGATCCACATGCAACTCGTTTCTTCACTCATCAAATATTCACTATGAAGCACTCATGAGGACCAGATGTCTGTGCGTATCTTGAAGGCTTTTGTGACATCCGCGATTGATGTTCGGTGACAGATCTTCTACGCCAACAACGCCACGACAATTAGTGCCGAAACAGCGCAAGCTTTAGCTTGGGTAATAGGAAACTCCCTTCTCTAGCACATTTGCTGACTGAAAATGTCAGATTGGTCCCTCAATTACCCCCATCACGAATCTCAACTCCGGTTTCAGAGTGTATGAAGTCGACTCTGCTGTGTGTTTATCAGACTTAGAATGACGCAGCCTTGAAATCACTAACTGGGGATGACATTTCTAGACCTTCGAGATCATGGATGCGCATACGTTCGTGCCTCCCACTACTTATTATCCAATTGCTCTTGTCTAACCCTGTGGCAGATGGAAGAGCGATGTCAGCTCCTACCCTGATCTCGATGACCAGGCCACTTTTGGCCCTGTCTATACGTATGAGTACAACACACGTGAAACATATGGAAAGACCATTACGTCTTGGACGGCCAACGACCCATTGAATGCCACCTGGTGGCATCACGTTACGGAAGGTCAGACATCAGTATCTATCCCCCTTGACTGCAAACTTACCAGGATGATGATATGCAGCCATGGAGACCGACTCATCTCTTGTTACAGTAAGCACAAGTATGGTCTTGTCGGTTATTCAGATTTCAAATAGGCTGCTACATGTCTAGGTCTTCAACACCTTTCAAGGAAAAGGCTCTATTCGGAGTAAGCCTTGCACAGGTGATTGCGTGGCCGCTAAGATATGCTACATCCGCAGCGGGTCCGCACCCCTCGGCCGGAGCTGCCCACAGGGCTTCGGTTCTGTGCAACCTTGAAATTACAAACGATACCTCAATGCATGTTTAAACCTCTGGAATTGATTAGAGAATCATTTTGTGTTGAGGCTACTCGTATCTCAATGACGATTCCCATCGGAAAGCATATGCATGAACCTCCGTTCATTTAGTGGAAGATATGTACAATCAGAACAAGTTCGTATCGGTGGAATTTGCAGGGAACTTTTTGCCCTATTATGGTGAATTCTTAGTACAACTGTTGAATGCTACGTCACGGTATACACCCTTTTCGTTCCCAAGGACGACGAAGATCTCCGCCTCCGTCACCCATGGGACTCACTCGATGTTGGTCGATTGTCTTGATATCATCAAGGTGAGACTCACTCGTTGGTTGGAAGAAGATTAGATTAGATGAGGACTTGGACCAGTCACCAGCAGTGGGAGACGCCGGTAATAAGTTGTTCATGCTAGACCATCAGTCACTCCCGCTTGAAATCTGGCTTTTGATATTAGAGAAAGCGATAGCCTCTGAGAGGGATGTGGACTTCATCACCACCTCTTACAGTCCATTTCGACCCGTACCCGATGACTCCCTTGATCCAGCAATAACCGTCAGGGCAAAGGTTGCCCTCGTGTGTCGAGAGTGGCAATATCTGACCAGCAAGCTCTTGTATGAGGATATTAGAATTTCGCGTGGAATCTGCGCCTTAAGGGACTCTTTGTACCAGCATTCAAATCATGGCGGAATGGTAAGTAACACGTCTCAGTGACATTGGTAGTACTCAACCCCTTTGCTCCTTGTAGGTTCGCCGGCTCATATTACCATATCGTATGACAGTCACAATGCCAGAACACGACTCATCTCGTCTTTCACTCGAAATACTCAGACTTTGCACCAACCTGGAGACCCTCGTTCGGCCTCGCTTGACCTCTCCATCCGAAGCGCTTCCGTTTCACTTTGAGACTAATGGTATACGCCTTCGATCCTTACGGCGCCTTGACTGGTGGTATCACACTGAAGCGGAGAGATCTGGAGGCATCAATTCTCTCAGTGATGTCCTCCAGGGCACCCCCAATCTAGAGTACCTATCCATTGGAGGTATTGCAGGGTATTATCCCGTCCTTCGGAGCCCTTATCCATTAACTCTAAGGAAATTGCGTACTCTACGTCTGCACCATGGAAGCAATGGCTTCCTTCTTCGCGTGATTGTCAGTCTCTGGTCTCTACCAGCATTGACCAACATCATTGTCGACTCTCCAGTCGCCCATACTAGCTTGTCCCATGTTTGGGAGGCTTTGGGGGCTCAGCTTCAAACAGTCGAGTTCGGGAAGCATGTTCGTTTCATGCTGGATGATCACATAACTGCCTGTCTTCAAGGATGTCCAAATCTTGTAGAGCTTAATTATCACCTCTTCTTCACGATGGCACCTCGCATAGTTCGACACCCTTCAATATCAAAGATTGGCCTTCACGCTGCCGTCAATCAGCTTCTAAACGATGGGCACAAAGTCTGCGAGCATATAGAAGAGCACTTTGCTGTTTTCCTTGATGGCACATTTCCTTCGTTGCGGAGACTTGTTCTTCATGGCGAATGGAGAGGTATCATTTCCCACCCCCGCCTTGCCAAACTTTGGCAAGCGCTAGACAAACGCGGTATAGTAGCCGCTCTCTCACATTGTTAGTCAGGATAGGTAATGAGTTATTACTTGTCTATCAGGCATATTTAAATATTCCCGCTTTCTTGTATACCTGTCTGTGTTCTAGTTTAAGTGCTGATCTAAACTTCTGTGTGCATTTCTAGTTTTCCTCCTGGTCAAAAAAACCTCTAAGCCACAAGGCCTCATTCTCCATCTCTTGTATTGAACGTGGACGTCTGTTCTCATCGGCATCTACTTTTAATGGTATGGATGATTGTTGAACAGCCTGCAATTCAGAGTTCAAGGACCCTTCGTGATTCTCCAAGGCAGGATATATATCGTCGTTTTTATCTGCGAAGCGATCACCTGCTTTTTTGCGGGGCAATACGTGAAAGTGTACATGAGGGACACTCTGCCCGGCGACTTTCCCATCCTGTCATATATCATGCTCTATGAGATTGACGAAGGGAACAATACGCTGATTGAGATACCTGGCATGCAATGGTCAAGCCATCTGCCCCATATGCACGCTCAATGACGGACCCGACACGTCTCACGGAGAGCATCAGAGAGGAAAGCTCGGAATCTGGTCCAAACAGTAAGAATCACGAATTAACTGCCCATAGTTGACTGGCTTGACCATTTAGATCTGACAAACGCGGAACTGGCCTCGTTGGGATGACAAGTACATCTATTGGACAAATATCTCATTCAGCCTACGATAGATGCACAAAGTCCCGAGTGAGATCACCTACGCCCGGGGACGATCGGTTTGAGATTCACAATGGCATAAGACAGAGATGAACGGTAGAATGCTTGTCGCGTAACCTCTATAGTGGAGAAGAGGAGAGTATTCATGCACCAATTCTTGTGATACTGTCAGTGGTAAGATGGGTCGGCCTTTGCCGATGTGGTCTGTTTTTACACATCTGCATCATGCATACCACATCCCTGCCCCATCTGTCCTCTTCAGATATCACAAGCTGGTCAAAAATATCCTCCATGAGAAAGATCACAATCTTCCGTCAGATGAGTTCGCACCCGGGTACTTTGATACCATGACCTCCTCATCATGCATCGCATGCGTTCCCATGACGGGGGTTGCATGATATAAGAACTATCGCTCTTGATACTTGGTATCAATAACCATGACAGGTCCAAGGAAAGATTTCCGAGTTGCCATCGTGGGCGGAGGAATGTGCGGTCTCGTTTGGTGAGTTCGTTTCTTAAGTATTCCTACCTATAATAACAATACCAATAATAATGTTTCATCAGTGCCATTGGGCTTGCGAAAGCCGGGATCCATGTAGAGATTTTTGAGCAGGCTGTAATTGAAAGTTTCCTGACGGATGTGTTCATTCATTGACTTCAGGTTCTAGTCAAGTTTCCAGGAAGTTGGGGCTGGGGTTGGCATAGGTAATCATTATTGCACTATCGTAATCATTTTCATAATGATCGTCGTTGACCTCAATCAGGGCCAAATGCACTCTTTCCTTTGAAGGAGCTGGGGCTTCTAGAAGCGGTCTTATTAAAAGCTGATGAAGACAAGCCTACAATGCGAGCTATGCGATTTATATCTGCTACTGGGTCGCACGAATTGATCTATGATGTAATTTTGTCTCTCTTACACGGGGACAAATACTTATAACTGCCAGTATCCAGCTACTCCAGATGACATCGGACTGGGTGTCTATAGGAATGCATCGTAATTCTTCAATATTCGAGGTCCCTGATCATTCGTGTAGGCCTTCATTTCTTGAAGCAATCGTCCCGATGTTGGATCCGCGTCTCGTTCATATGGAGCAGCGCTGTATTTCTGTATCAATTTCGTCTTCCGGCTCTCACGTTCTTCATTTTGCCGACGGAAGTACATATGAAACCGACCTTGTCATAGCCGCAGACGGGATCAAGAGTGTCCTCCGTGACTTTGTATCTGGGGGACCGACATCTCTTGTGTACTCGAATTCTGTTGCTCACCGAGCCATCATTTCCCCTGAAGCACTCAAAGCGGTTAAGACGGACATTATGCGTCCGCTTTGTTGGATTGACAAAAATAAAGTAAGTCTGGTTAAATCAATCATCTTTGTATTGCTGTTGGAACCGACAAATGCGTCACTAGCACATCATAACATATCCCGTTCAGGCAAACCAAAAGGTTTGTTCGTTTTGCATCCTTGAAAGACTCGTCTTAAAGCGAAAAAAACAGATAAACGTCGTCCTCTTCTCCACGGACGTCACGGTCCCCATTGGGAAAGTGAATGTACCTCCTCCGTGGGTGCAACGTACTTCACAGGATGAGCTTCTGCGCGAGTATTCAGGATGGGGCGAAGATGCCAACGTCATTCTCAAAGAAATGAAGGATCCTAGTAAATGGTACCTTCATTTTTTGCATCCCCCGTTATCCAGCTATGTCCGACGAAGAGTTGTTCTTGTTGGAGATGCGGTAGGTTCCAGGTCCTGGTCCTTGCTACTTACCTCATGGTCGTCAACCTAAGGCTCATGCTATGTTACCTCATCTCGGCGCTGGGGTAGGTCAAGGGTTTGAGGACGTTTATGCGCTGTGTTGTCTACTTGGGGATGCTCGAGCTGGAAAGCGTCATCTTGATGTAAATTCACATTGCTAGCTTGGCCAGTAGCTCCTTTCTAACAACCCTCAGGCCGCCCTCACAGCTTACGATTCTCTCAGGGTGGCACGCGCGAATATGGTCCAGAAGATGAGCACTGTTATGGGCAATATCGTCGAAGAGCGTGGCCCTGGTGGTGGAACAATCCTACAGATTCGAGGGCAGTTGAAAGGCATCTGGCATCCCATTTGGCATCATGACTTGAGAGAAGAGGTCAAGCGGGCTGTAGCAAATGTGTATGGACCGAAAGGAGTTCTCTGAACATTTTTTTTACATCCTAGTTATGTTGACATTAATTCTCCTTTGGTAAGAATTATTATTTCCCTGATGATTGTGGACAATGGACATTTCCGGCTTCCACATCAATTTCAGCCTTCCTTCGGCACGATCTGTCTGGCTCTGATTTCCTGACCCAAACTCTGATACTGATACGGTGTCATCAAACAATGGGCTGAACAACATACTGCATCTTCATCACTTGGAACCAGGCCTGGAGCAAACATACGTGAGGCGGCAAGGTTTCCTCCGCCAGGTGTATTCAAATTGAACGCTGTGAGAAGTAGAAATTGAGCAGACATTAGAGTAAAAGTAGTGGGTAAAGAGGGGCGGATGAATCATAGGGAAAGTGCGAACCCCCCATATTGTAATCCTGTTGACAAGACTAAACGTTAACATAGTGACGTCGTCTAAGCAAATATCACATTAAGATTCCGTCAAAAAGCTCGGAAAATGAGCCCTTAGGCCTTAGCTATAGGCTTTTCCTGGAGCATTGCCAATTACCTCGTTAGTCTGTGAACTGGAACAAACATGCCATGAGCAAGGTGACTTGACTATGAAAAGGCTACAGTACAGACTGGTATGATGTGAGGTATATATACAAGAGACTAGATAAGAATACGATTATGACAAGTACATAACCAACGGTTCTGCTCATCCCCCCGGAATTCAATCCTTGGTATCACTCCAATCTGCATCAAGAAGGCGAACACCCCGCCGGCTTAAACGTTTGCTCCACTCTCTCATCTCTCCCTGAACGCCAGCTCCTTGAGCTCTCGAATTCATGCCTATCCTGAGCCAGCGCACGTCTCTGGTCCGTATGACGCGTAGTTGAGGAAGGCGTGGAAGTAGAGTTTCCAAAGCGTGCCAGAGGTCGGAAGTAGGCCGCGGAATGGAAAGGATTTGCAAGGGGTGAGTTCCCGCCAGAATAAGTGCAGGAACAGGCAGCTCCAGTGAAAGATGACGTAGATGAGGAGATGTTTCAAGAAGCGTACGAGGGGAAGGATGTAACCTGGTTGGCCATGATTTCGGAGTAAATAGCAGGAGAGATTGGAGCATTTCTCCATGGGTAAATATGAATTGGGAGACAAGGGAAGATGGGTATGGGATGTCATCGTAGGGCGTAAGCATCAGTTTCCGAAGGAAAGGAAGGGGGGAAAACAACAGCACCATCATAAGTGGAGAGCTGAACATTGATAGGAGAGAGAGCGTCTTCAGCCTTTGTAGATTTAAGGGCTTGAAAGACTCGGGTGGTGAATCACTAGCATCTTGAAAATTGAATTCCAATTCAGCAGGGTCAGGACCTTGACCTACGACGTCCAGTTCTTCGAGATTAATACAGTTTCTCAATAGTCCAATGAACGGGTCATGCTCCCATGACGCCATGGGACCGGAAACATAGCTGATCCCTTGTAGTGAGCGCAAATTAACGGCTTCGTCACGCTCACCCAAGGATGCCAATGCTCGTCGGCTCAATACAAACGAAGGATTTAGTGTGAGACGGGCCAGGAATGGCACCAGGGGGAACAAAGAGGTCAGGATTGAGTCAAATTGCAGAGCTTCCGCCTGTCCCGTGAAGGCGAGTTCGGAGAGGTCGAGAGCCTGGACCCATCTACCAGGCGTCGAGTATGGTATTCGACGTATGGAGTCCCACTTTTGCTCCGCTGAATGGAGTCGTTTTTGAAACTTCTCCAAAGAGAAAATGGTAGGAAGATCAACACGTGCATAGACCAGGGGTAACGCGATTTCCTGGCAACAGTGTGTGGGCTTAGAAGTCGCTGAAGAAGGGACATGGCACATACAGTAAACCCTTTGCAGATCCTCAGTAGTCTACTGGCAATCCCGGCCGTTCCTTCAGAAAGGAGCACATATGCGACGATTTCAGACCATACCTCCGAGGGTAGAGGTCTTAAAGGCTTTGGCGATGGGAGAAGCGGTAAGAGGAGTAGTTTGCCTGAACGTCGAGCGTAGGGGCGTGGCGAAAGGAGAATACCATGCGTTGAGCTCATGGAAGGAAGGTGGGAGGAAGGGACTACCTCGAGGTACTACTCTTGAGTCAACTTTTTATGTTAGAAGGATTTGTCACGTTCATACGATACTTGAATCACCTGCAAGGGAAACTATTCGGTAGCCTTGCCGACCTCCACGTTCCTGAGATTGTGTAACCTTCATATATACAGAAGTAATTGTATGTACTCCAAACTCTACTTCTTAATAGGGCCAAGGATATCACTCATTTCCTCCATAAATTTATCGTAGTCATCTTTCCTTTTCTCCACCTTCTTCGTTGTTGACACTGAAGGGGGCGGAGGAGGAGCAGGGCCAAACTTGCTTTGGAGAGTACTCAATAGGTCGGGTCGAGGAGGACCGGCAGGCTCCTGATTATTATCTCCTTCCATACCTGGTGCAGCATTCACTCGGGATGAGGAAGCAGATGTCCCAGGCTTCTTCCGTTTCAGTGCCGTTGGTACAAAAGCAGTCGCTTCCTTCTTCAAATCGCGCAGTTGTGGTTCTGCTGATACAGTCGCTGATGCAAATTCTGCAGTCGTCTTCTCGGAGTTCGGCTTGCTTGGAAGTGGGGCATGGGCTGTCAACGTGGGTTTTGGAGGAAGTGAAGGATGAGGTGGGACAATGGGTCGGCCGCCTTGATTAGAAGGGATGTGCTCTTGTATTGAAGGCTGGTTCTTCCGAGGGAAGAAACCAGGCGGTGGTGGTGGGATGTGAGGGGGGAAATGACTACCTGATGGAAAGCCAGGTAGAGGTGGAGGAGGTGGGATACTAAAAGGCACCCCAGGTAGTAGGGGAATGTTTCCTGGGGGAAAACCTGGAGGAAGAGCGGGAGAGGCTGTGGAAAACCCGACACCAGTAGGAGGGAAACCTGGAGGGGGTGGAGGCGGAGGTGGTATAGGTAACCCGGGAGCCGACATCCCGGAATGGTGTAGTGAGGGTGGGCCGGATGGCAAAGGCGGCAAAGGTGGCGGTTCTGGTATAGGATCTGAAGAAATTGAACACGCGAGTCATTGTCAAAAAACGACCATACCTTGATCTTCATGACCAGGAGGAGGCCCATCAGGCATTTCAATGCCATCAACGTCAAAATCCTCGTCATCTTCACGAGGAGGGGGAGGACCTTCTGGCATCACAATATCATCGTCTATGCAAATGTCAGGCAAGGTCAATGGATGCGAACACAGATGGCAGATACATACCATCATCTGATGATTCTTCGTCTGTCCAAACTTCTCCAGGTAATGGAGCTAGAAACGACTTGAGTTGACAAATTCAAAATGTAGTCCTCGAAAGTGGTAATTTACCTCTTTCCATGTACTGCATTCCTGGTGGAGCAACGCCATAGGGGTTCATAACAGGATCATAGTAAATGCTCCGCTCAGGATGCCGTGGCAGTCCCTTCTTGTTGAAAATCTTTCGTTTGGGTAGTATAATCTCTTCTGGAGGGGCATCCCCGTCCTTCCTACGTGGTCGATAGACCAGTCGCCGGTGTTCCGGGTGCTCCGCCACATACTCTGCTTTCTTGCGATTGATTTTCTCGAGTTCGGCTTTGAGTTCAGCCAATTGTTCCTGTTCCTTTGGATTTTTGGCCTCTTCGAGTTTCTGAATTTCATCCTCGAGATCTACCGCAAGAATAATTAATGGACATGGGAGACCGAATCAAACGAGAGAACTGACCCCATGTATCCTTCTTCACCAATGCCAAGTCGCGCGCCTTGGACCTCTCTGCTTTGTTCTACTGTTGTGTTATTCTGGTCATGTTTTAGGATTGCAACACAGCAACTAACCTTCTTGAGCTCCTTTTTACGCTGCGCCTTACGATACGAGTCTGCGGGGTTGAGGGACTTTTTGGCCATCGCGTTGAAGAAGCGGGACCGCGCACGTGTCTCGGCAGGGATCGAGTCATGACATAAGACGGTCTGAAGACGGACTCCTTGGGAGCACATCCACCGTGGACGTCTGCCAGGCAGACGCTCCCGACAGCTCTCTGCCAATCTCCTATACCGTTGCCGATGTCAAGCACTCCTGTGTCCCAGCCAGCAACCCCCAGGCGTGTTCAGAAGATGGCCTCCAGCCAAAACTTGAACCATCTCCTCAACTTCACCCTTCCTCCGAGGCAAGCCCGGCCACCCGTAAACCTGCCCAGGAGAAGTAGGAAGACGGGCATACAACCGGGTGTGTGGAACAAAGAACGTATGTCCAAGGTCGTCAGGATCCCGAGGCTCGGCTTTTGACCGAGTTTCCCAGGTTTCGTCAATGCACAGTATCGTTTCGTCATGAACCCGACGGGTGACTATACTGTTCACTTCGCTGATCCGGACATGTGCGTTTCAACTGCATTCACATATTCTTAAATAATTTATAACCACTTGCAGCTTTTTACAATGGCACGACATTCTTCAGGTCATCGTACCTCGTTCTTCGGCGCTGGCGTCTGCTTCTGGTGTTGGAGCACAAAGTGATGGTGGACAGGACAACACTAATTGTCCAATCTGCCTTTCCGCGCCCGTGGCACCACGTATGACGAAATGCGGACATGTTAGTGTCATCTCTAATTACCGTATCAGGCTCCAAATAACGATGTACAGATATTTTGCTTTCCTTGCATACTTCAGTATCTCAGTACATCCGACAACAAATGGGCCAGATGCCCAATTTGCTTCGACTCTGTCAACGAGAGACAACTTAAGGCTATCAAATGGTACGATGGACCATCTCATCTGGAGGACGACACGGTTCCATCCCGAGCATCTTCATCTTCCTCCGCACTAGATGATCCATTCGATCTTGTACCTCGCACAGGATCCACGATGAGCATGCGGCTGGTGCAGCGCCCACAGATTACGACTCTTGCTCTACCTCGGTCACGAACTTGGCCTTCTGATCTACTTCCCCCACACCAGGCGCCATTCCATTTCCTTCCAGATGTTTTCAACTTTGCCAAATTCATGCTCGCAACACCGGCATATCTCATATCCGATCTCTCCAAAGATCTTGACGAGCTAGCTACTGAACGACGGATCTTGGCTGGAATGAATGACGATCTTGGTATATCATTCGTGGATGGTGCTGATCAGAAGGTCCGGGATCAAATTGCGAAGGCATCCGCATTGGATACTCTGTTGCTCAAGGAACAGATTGACAAGGCAACTCGTGATCAACACGAGATTGAAGAGCGGCATGCTTTTCACGAACGAAGTAGTAAAGTAGAGGAGGCAACACGTCTGGACACTTCCGACATACCGTCAGAGTTTCTTGCGCTCAAATCCTCGACGCCGACCAGGACCTCTACACCTTTGTTGCGTAACGAGGAGCTCGCTAAGTCTGCGCATGCTCCCAATCGCAATGGTCCCAAGCAACGACGCAACGTCAATCCTCCGCCTCCATCAACATCCACGTACTATTACTATCAGGCTGCATCTGGGCTTCCGCTTTTTCTACACCCTCTGGATATCAAGATCCTCCTTTCCCATTTCAAGAGTTATTCTTCCTTTCCGGATACTATTTCTATCTGTGTCGAATCATTCGCAGAAGGCACAGTCAATGATGAACTACGAAAACGGTGTAAATATCTGGCACACATGCCAGAGGGAGCCGACGTCGTATTCATCGAGGCTGATCTGTCGGATGTTGTTGGCGCTGATGGTTTGAAGAACTTTGAGGGGGCACTCAAAATGCGGACTGCGCGGCGGAAGGAGAAAGAACGGAAAGATGATCGTGCGCGGACCCGGGCGGAGGAGAAGGAGAAATCTGGCCTCTCCTCAGCTTGGTCAGGCGCGAGCCCCTCTAACGCCTTTTCCACTCCTGTCTCCGCTTCTGCTGCTGTGGAGGACTTCGAGGAGCCTCCAGAAGAGAACGTACCTGTAGTGCCCCCTCTACCGGTTTCTGGAGCTTGGGGAGCACGGAGTTTCGCCTCTGCATTACACTCAGCACCAACTAGTGGAAACCGAGGTCAAGCGCGCTCTCAGTCGCATGAAGTAGATGAGTGGGATTTGGATGCAGCTTGGCATGAGTTAGAAAGGACTGCAGGTGGACGGAAGAAGCGGGGAACACGCCTTGTCGTTCTAGGTAGCGGGGGAGGCGGTCGACGACGTTAGTCCAGACTCAGGTCTAATCAAAGATTGATCTATGTACAACAGCAATGTCGTGAATCCAATCATCTCGAACATACAAGCACATAATACAATCTGAGTCCTACTGTATGTTGAAATGTCGATGTGTTGATGGGCCGGAACGCTACAGACAAACGAAGATATGTATCATATAGATAGATTGTGGTATATTATAACGAGAAAGACCACAGCAAACTTAACATGGAAATGATCGGAATGCAAAGAACAAGGAGTACAAGGAACTGTGTGAATTATGCCTCCAAGGGAATAAGGATCATGAGAAGCTGTCGTAGAGTAGGCATTCGGTCACGTAGCTGCATCTAGCAGCTAGCGAAGCGACTAACGTTTTCAAATTATCTGTAGATAGTTCGAAGGTGCAACTAGACAGACGTCAGAAATGATTGAACATGAGGAACAAGGAGTCACACTCACTTCCAATCTTCCCATCCGGCTTCCTAGTGTGCCACCATTTTCCGTTTTTATCCACGATGTCAAGTATGTCACCCTTGGCAAAAGATACTTCGGTGGGGTCATCAGGGGATGCGGTATCTAGGCCCGAAGTCAGGTATCAGATAAACAAATAGACAAGAAACTTACAAGCATACAAAGCTTTAGCTTTGTAAAGGAAGGTCGGTTCGGCAGGCGGTGCGTTGTTGTCTGGGAAGGTCGACGTTCCGACTGAACCGACAGCGCCAACACCGGCCATAAGCGGTGAATTGGGTCCTTGAGTATCACCGCCTCCTATTGAAGCAGCTCCTGTCATAGGCGAGTTGTGAATGCTTCCTGCACCACTGGTGACATTACCGACGCTCCTGGTCTGTTCATTAAGACTTGCGCCAGTGAAGCTATTCTGGCTTTTGATTCCAGCAGGCCCGGTACTTCCATACGCGCCATCACCAATACCTCCAACATATTTGGCCTCGTAGGGGTCGTGTGATCCAATGCCGCCACCTGATCCATAGTTGCCCACGTAACCGTTGCTGGTAGCCATGTGCACTGAATTTTGCGTACGCGTCCTACGACGACGCGAAGGAGGGGTGAGGCCGCCTGTGCCCATAGAGTTGAAGATGTATAGTGAGAGGGAGTCCTCCTCGGAGGTGAAATAAAGGACCCAGAGGATATCAACAATAGCTAAGATGAGCCAGCCAGCGGCCATGGCATCCATGGAACCAACGTGTGTGAATATGCCTTGGTTGACACCAATGACGGCGAAGACGATGGCGATGGAGCCGAAGATAGAGATTTGGAAGCGGTGCATTGATATTGAGTCACTCGCGAGAGTGTAGATTACGCCGAGAATGAGGAAGAGCTGGAGGAAGATTGCGAACCAGAGGACACCAACGCCGTTGTTACCGACTGCGGAGGTTGATATTAGCTGGTATAACAGGAGGGAAAAGGGAGACGCGTCGACTTACAACGCGCCGTAGTCACGATTTGGCCAATGAACGCTACGAACCATCCTATCTGGATTGAGACTAAAATAAGCATGGAAGAAACATACGGAAATTTGCAGCAACGTACGATTGCAAGAATTGTAGTGAAGAGAAAGAGATAGTGAGTGAGAATGGGGGTAAAATCAAGGCCTTCGTTTCCACGGGGAGGCATGCTGGGTGTCTACAAGAGACGGAGGAAGGAGCGTCGGAGGGTGAGAGAAGTTCGTTTTTGCGAGTCCGCGTGTGACAACCTCCTCTTGTATGATTCACACGTCTCTCTTGGAGCTCCTTTATTAGTTTACCCGCGTGCATCAACAGCATATTCCCCTCATATTCCAAGCTTATACCAACACTATCACGATTGGAACCACTAACAATCAAGCGTTGGAATTTCAAAGCTGCGAAGGACACCAAGACGCGTCCCCAGTTCTGGACGTCCGACAAAAATGATACTTTCACAAGACGGCAATTCTTTAGATACCACCACTGCCACTAACGAAGGCAACATCATTGACCCCGGGTAGCGAGGTTTTCAGTGCAGCCTCCTGCATGACGCAACTGAGATCTTTGCCATCCAAACTTCAACGAGTGCTGCACTGGCAGGCCGCAGTCATATAAAATTAATTCATCCTCATTCAAGAGCTCCATGAGATTCATTATTCAACCGCTTCCATTCCACGACATGAAGGTTGCGCCACTGCCCTCTCATTTGGACGTGGTTCTTGAAGAACCTCGACAGCACAAACCCATTCTTCTGGAACACCCGAAGGCTACCTGTATTACCTTCAAATGCACTCCCGGTGATACGTCGCACTCCCATCCTAGGAACCGCCCAATCCCACAATAGTGTCTGCAGAGCATCTGTCATGATGCCCTGACCATGGTAACTTGGTATTATGTAGTCTAGGACACTGAGAAACAGGGGTTTCGAAAGAAATATTTAGAGCCACTTACAACCAACTGTCCAAATAATATCTGGGTCGCCTAATGGGAGAGCATCATTGGCTGCCTTGTACTTTGCTTGTGTCTCCTCGTTGATATCTTCATCGTCCGGGACTAGAAACTTCCCGTCTGCGACTCTGAAGATGCCAATATCGCCCACGAACACGTCAGAGCCGTCCTCCTTCAATTCACGAATGTTTCTAATCGGGCAATCATTACAAAGAATCAGGTCTGGCGCATCACGAGCAGCGTCTAGCTTTTCGAGAGCACCATCTGACAAGGCCTTGGTCTTTTGATACCATTCTTCCGCATGTTCTTTTGAATTGTCACTGAAGGCCTTGGTATTCAGGATAAAGCATACCAGATGTGTAAGGGAAAGGCGGACTACCTAACCATTCATAGATGCGAGGATCATTCATGATAGCGGGATAAAGTGGGACATCTTCTGGTCGGGGAGGCGTAATGATGATTTGCTTGTGCCTCCTCAACCGTAAGAATGGTTCTCCAGTCAAAGAGTTCACTTCAAGAGGGTGGAGTTGGGGGTTTGCCATGAATGCGACAGGATAAGAGTATGGACTTTTATATTTTCCGGTCAGGGTCATTCCGAGTCAATTGAAGAGCGATCACATGGCGAAGTTCAACTCAATAAAGATGCAGAGACGTGAGACGCTGGATGGTCCTAGGTTTGAACAAGCAGCCTTTCACGAAATACAAATGTTAGACGCCAGGATTTTGCAGACTACTTTTGTAGATGGCAAGAAAAGAGAGATCTCGACCCTGTACAAGGAATATTAGTATGATAGCCGTGCTGACGTAGTTAGCCTGCCCTAAAACGCATATCGATAAAGTATGTAATCAAGTTTCAGGCAAACCTTATCCCCCACATCGACGAACGTTGCTTTTGCCCCGCTCGTCGACAATACCGTCTGTGTGCATACTTCTAGTTGTCCCATCTAGATATTCCTTACATTTGAGAGACCCACCAGAGCTTAGACACCATGGTGTACGTCTTCCCTGCTTTGATCGATCGAATTCAGCCTCATCGTCCCCGATCTGTTCAGTAACTTTACAGTCGGTCAGTCGCTTAATCAATTTATCCCCATCGTCGGGGTCAACGTTCATACGTCGCTCATCGTCGTATCGCGATCGTAGATCAGATCCGGCAACTTATGGACCGGCCCACAAATATTCGCAATATGAGCGTTATTGCTCATGGTAAGTATACCTATTTGTAGTTTTATTCTATGAGATACAATCTTACCGTGTGGTACAAATAAAGTCGACCATGGAAAATCTACTTTGACCGATTCTCTCGTGTCGAAAGCCGGGATTATCGCCGCAGCCAAGGCTGGAGATATGCGGTTCACCGATACGCGAGATGACGAAAAAGAGCGCGGCATCACGATCAAGTCCACTGCAATCTCGATGTATTTCGAGGTGGACAAGGAGGAGTTGCCGGCTATCAAACAGAAAACTATTGGTACGCGTTGTAAAACGTTTATCGTCTTAATTTTCGTCCTGAGCATTGAGTACGATAGGCCACGAATTTTTGATCAACTTGATTGATTCCCCGGGCCACGTCGATTTTTCCTCGGAAGTGACGGCCGCGCTCCGAGTCACTGATGGTGCTCTTGTCGTAGTGGACTGCGTTGAAGGAGTTTGCGTCCAAACAGAGACAGTTCTCAGACAGGCCCTTGGTGAACGCATCAAACCCGTCGTGATTATCAACAAGGTCGATCGCGCCTTGTTAGAACTTCAGGTCGACAAGGAATCACTCTACCAATCCTTCCAGCGCACGATCGAGAGTGTAAACGTCATCATTTCGACATACCATGATGAGGCTCTCGGTGATGTCCAAGTTTACCCTGACAAGGGAACAGTCGCATTCGGCTCCGGTCTGCATGGATGGGCTTTCTCCCTCCGCCAATTCGCGTCTCGCTATGCAAAGAAATTCGGTGTCGACAAAGATAAGATGATGGCGAAGCTGTGGGGAGACAATTTCTTTAACCCCGCTACACGCAAATGGACTACAAGCCCCACAGGTCCTGATGGAAAGCCTCTGGAACGTGCCTTCAGCGCTTTCGTCCTCGATCCCATCTTCAGAATCTTCGATGCTGTTATGAACTTCAAAAAGGACGCGGTCACCACAATGCTCGAGAAGTTGGAGGTGAAATTGGCCCAGGATGAACGCGACCTAGAGGGCAAAGCATTGCTCAAGGTCATCATGCGTAAATTCCTTCCCGCCGGAGACTCATTGTTGGAGATGATAGTCATCAACCTTCCCTCCCCTGCCACCGCCCAGAGGTACCGTGTAGAAACCCTCTATGAGGGTCCTCTTGACGATGAGTCTGCCATTGGCATCCGCGACTGTGACCCCAACGGTCCTCTTGTTCTCTACGTCTCCAAGATGGTGCCCACCTCCGATAAGGGTCGCTTCTATGCCTTCGGTCGTGTCTTCTCTGGTACTGTCCGCTCCGGCCCCAAAATCCGTATTCAAGGTCCCAACTACGTCCCCGGCAAGAAGGAAGACCTCTTCGTCAAGGCCATCCAACGTACCGTCCTGATGATGGGTCGCTATATCGAGCCTATTGAGGACTGCCCTGCTGGTAACATCGTCGGTCTCGTTGGTATCGATCAGTTCTTGCTCAAGAGCGGAACCCTCACCACCTCTGAGACCGCCCACAACATGAGGGTCATGAGGTTCTCCGTGTCTCCTGTCGTGCAAGTTGCTGTTGAGGTCAAGAACGCTGCTGACCTTCCCAAGCTTGTCGAAGGTCTCAAGCGCCTGTCTAAGTCCGATCCTTGCGTCCAAGCCTGGATTGCCGAGACTGGCGAGCACATCGTTGCTGGTGCTGGTGAGCTTCACTTGGAGATCTGTTTGAAGGTATCTATTTTTTTCTGTCTGTCTCCCTTTTGATTACTCACTTTAATTTCCAGGATCTACAAGAGGATCACGCTGGTGTTCCTCTCAAAATCTCAGACCCCGTCGTTCCTTACCGCGAGACAGTAAAGGCTGAGTCCAGCATTGTTGCCTTGTCCAAGTCACAGAACAAGCACAACAGGCTTTATGTCAAGGCTATGCCTATCGACGAAGAATTGACGAAAGCTATTGAGAGCGGTAAGGTCAATGCCCGTGACGATTTCAAAGCTCGGGCTCGTATTCTGGCCGACGAGTACGGCTGGGATGTCACTGACGCCAGGAAGATTTGGGCGTTTGGTCCAGAAACTACTGGTCCTAACTTGTTGGTCGATGTTACGAAGGGAGTTCAATATTTGAACGAAATCAAGGATTCTTGCATTGCAGCACTCCAGTGGGCAACCAAGGAAGGTGTTTGTGCCGAAGAGAACATGCGTGGTGTGCGGTTCAATGTTCTGGATGTTACGGTATGCCTTTTATGAGACCTTTTTGTCGCTAATACTGAGGTTCTGCCTAGCTGCATACTGACGCCATCCATCGTGGTGGTGGACAAATCATTCCGACAATGCGTCGCGCTTGCTACGCTGCATGCCTACTCGCAACCCCGGGCATCCAGGAACCGGTCTACCTGGGTAAGCTACCTGAATGCTTCCACATCGAGACTTTACTAACATAAACTCTCTAGTCGAGATTCAATGCCCTGAAAATGCCATTGGCGGCATTTATAGTGTCCTCAACAAACGTCGTGGTCAAGTGTTTAGCGAAGAACAGAGGCCAGGAACTCCCATGTTCACCGTCAAGGCTTACCTCCCCGTCAACGAGTCATTCGGGTTCAATGGAGAGTTGCGTTCACACACTGCTGGTCAAGCATTCCCTCAGAGTGTCTTCGACCACTGGGAAGTTATGCCTGGATGTAAGTCAGAAAATGCAGCGACGACACTGTATTGATAATCTACTGCTTTTTTTTAAGCTCCTACGGAGAAGGGTTCCAAGATCGAGGAACTCGTAACAAAGATCCGTGTCCGCAAGGGCCTCAAGGTACATTATACGTTCTTTCACTATTTCCTTTCGCTTAATCACATTTCAGCCCGAGATTCCTCCTCTCGATACCTATTACGACAAACTCTAACGAAATTCCTTGGTGCTCGGCGTTGGTGTACACTTACAGGTTTTGTTCCGATGCAACCACCTTGAATAGTATTTGTAATGACTACTCACAATGATTCATATCCTGAAACTAAAGCTTTGAAGGTCTGTCAAACATCGGTTTTGTCGATTCATGACTCAGTACTAAACGCCAAATAATAGTGTCAGTATATATAAGACTGTCGGTGTCCGAGAGTGCGGGTTCGGAAGCGACAATGCGCTTCCGAAACCTGTGCTTACATAAGTCCTTTTTTTCTTCGTTTTTTATAAATCGTGATAACAAATCCTCCTCATCTCTTTCTCTGTACTCGGTCGTCGCCATCGACTGTACAGTTTTTTTCTTACCTCCGACTCTCCCTCTTTCCCCTTGTTCCCCCCGTAAAATAACCAGCAACCATGGTGTAGGTTTTATCTCTTGATCAGTTTCCGGCAATTGTACTCATCGACGTCCCCAGTAACTTTACAACAGGTTTGCCTGGCTGTTCTGCAGCCCGTCAATGATTCTGACATCCTCCTCTTTCTTCCAGACCAGATTCGGGCCCTTATGGACAAGCCCACCAACATTCGAAACATGTCCGTTATTGCTCACGGTACGTCCCGATCTTTGGTCATTATGATAAGATTTTTTCTTGACTGTGACATCGTCTAGTCGATCATGGAAAATCCACCCTCTCTGACTCTTTGGTCTCAAAGGCTGGAATCATCGCTACTGCCAGCGCTGGAAACACTCGCTATATGGACACAAGGCCAGATGAGAAAGAACGTGGTATTACTATCAAATCTACCGCCATCAGTATGTACTTCGAGCTCGATAAGGAGGATGTCGCTTCTATCAACCAAAAAACCGATGGTAAGTTCGCATTTTTCCTGTGGATCACTTCATCCATCAATTCATTCGCTCAGGAAATGAGTTCTTGATCAACTTGATTGACTCCCCTGGACACGTCGATTTCTCTTCTGAGGTCACTGCCGCTCTCCGTGTCACCGATGGTGCCCTCGTTGTCGTAGACTGCATTGAGGGTGTCTGTGTCCAGACCGAGACTGTTTTGCGTCAAGCCCTTACCGAGAGGATCAAGCCTGTCGTTGTCATCAACAAGGTTGACCGTGCCCTTCTCGAACTCCAAATTGAGAAGGAGGAACTCTATCAATCCTTCTCCCGTACCATTGAGACCGTCAACGTCATCATTTCCACCTACAACGACCCTGTCCTCGGTGACGTCCAGGTCTATCCTGACAAGGGTACTGTTGCCTTTGGCTCCGGTCTTCACGGATGGGGTTTCACTCTCCGTCAATTCGCCTCTCGTTATGCGAAGAAGTTCGGTGTTGACAAGGACAAGATGATGACCAAGCTGTGGGGTGACAACTACTTTAACCCCGCCACCCGTAAGTGGACCACCAGCGCCACTGGTGCCGATGGCAAGCCCCTTGAGCGTGCCTTCAACACTTTCGTCCTCGACCCCATCTTTAGGATCTTCGATGCTGTCATGAACTTCAAGAAGGATGCTATCGAGCCCATGTGCGATAAGCTGGGCATCAAGCTTCTTCAGGACGAGAAGGACCTCGAGGGTAAGGCTCTCCTCAAGGTTATCATGCGCAAGTTCCTTCCTTGCGGTGACTCTCTCCTGGAGATGATTGTCATCAACCTTCCTTCTGCCGCCTCCGCCCAGAAGTACCGTGTTGACACTCTCTACGAGGGTCCCTTGGACGATGAGTCTGCCATTGGTATCCGCGACTGCGACCCCAACGGCCCTCTTGTTCTCTACGTCTCCAAGATGGTGCCCACCTCCGATAAGGGTCGTTTCTATGCCTTCGGTCGTGTCTTCTCTGGTACTGTCCGCTCTGGCCCCAAGATCCGTATCCAAGGCCCCAACTACATCCCTGGCAAGAAGGACGACCTTTTCGTCAAATCTATCCAGCGCACTGTCCTCATGATGGGCCGTTCCGTTGAGCCCATCGAGGACTGCCCTGCCGGAAACATCGTCGGTCTCGTCGGTATTGATCAGTTCTTGCTCAAGAGCGGAACCCTCACCACCTCTGAGACCGCCCACAACATGAGGGTCATGAGGTTCTCCGTGTCTCCTGTCGTGCAAGTCGCTGTTGAGGTCAAGAACGCTGCTGATCTTCCTAAGCTCGTCGAAGGTCTCAAGCGCTTGTCTAAGTCTGATCCTTGCGTCCAAGCCTGGATTTCCGAGACTGGTGAGCACATCGTTGCCGGTGCTGGTGAGCTTCACTTGGAAATTTGCTTGAAGGTACGATAAATTGTTTCTACATCACATCATCTCGCTAATTTTGTTTTCAGGATCTCCAAGAAGACCATGCTGGTGTTCCTCTGAAGATTTCGGACCCCGTTGTTCCCTACCGTGAAACCGTCAAGGCCGAGTCCAGCATCGTTGCTTTGTCCAAGTCGCAGAACAAGCACAACCGTCTCTATATCAAGGCTTCGCCCATTGATGAGGAGCTCGTCAAAGCCATTGAGAGCGGCAAGGTCAACGCCCGCGATGATTTCAAGCTTCGCGCTCGTCTTCTCGCTGACGAATTCGGATGGGATGTTACTGAGGCCAGGAAGATCTGGGCATTTGGTCCCGATACCACTGGCCCTAACTTGCTTGTTGATGTCACCAAGGGTGTGCAATACTTGAACGAAATCAAGGATTCTTGCATTGCTGCTCTCCAGTGGGCAACCAAGGAAGGTGTTTGCGCTGAAGAGAACGTCCGTGGCGTTCGTTACAACGTCCTTGATGTTACGGTATGACATGTGGCGCTTTCGTATAAACAATTTCTGATTTGGTGATATAGCTCCACGCTGATGCTATCCATCGTGGTGGAGGACAGATCATCCCCACGATGCGTCGCGCTTGCTACGCCGCGTCACTCCTCGCCAACCCTGGTCTCCAAGAGCCGATCTACCTCGGTTAGTGAAGAACGTCATCAATGATTCAGTTCACTGTATTGACATTCACTTTAGTCGAAATTCAGTGCCCTGAGACCGCCATCGGCGGTGTCTACTCCTGCTTGAACAAGCGTCGTGGCCAAGTCTTCAGCGAGGAGCAGCGCCCGGGAACACCCATGTTCACCATCAAGGCCTACCTCCCTGTCTCCGAGTCGTTCGGCTTCAACGGTGAGCTGCGCTCGCATACTTCTGGACAGGCTTTCCCCCAGAGTGTGTTCGACCACTGGGAGATCATGGCGGGATCGCCTCTTGACAAGGGCAGCAAGCTTGAGGAAATTGTCACCAAGATCCGTACTCGCAAGGGTCTCAAGGTTCGTGTCTTTGGCTTTGAGTATCAACCTGTACTAACGAAGATGTATAGCCTGAAATTCCTGCTCTTGATACCTACTACGACAAGCTGTAATGACTTTATATTAGACCCGAATAGATCATGAGTGTGGGAATGTTTGATCAGCAATAGATGGATATTGAATGTGAATCATAGTCTGCCGCCATCATCGTCGCTGTAATACTTTTCGTCTACAAATCCGCTCGCTTTTTCTTTTCTTTGGCTACTCTTACCTCTACGTTGCATTTTAAATCCACTTCATCGCCCACCGCCTCCCACACCGCTATCCACAATGTCATCATCGATTGCCGGCCTTTCTGCTTCGGTCACCCGTATTCTCTCTTTGACCGGCTTTGCCAAGGAACTCAAGACTAAGGACATTCAATCTGCGTTCTCTGAATATGAATCCATGAATGGAGGCTTCAGGATTAAATGGAAGGACGACACGAGCCTTCTCATTGTGTTTCAAGATCCTGCTGTAGGTGAGTCGAGGTGGCATGTTTCGGCTGCAATGCCTGACGCTGCTCAGCAAAACGAGCCTATCTGCAGACTATAGCATCTCCTCCTGCCATCCTTACGTCGCCCGCTGGTGTATTTGCGACCATCAGGCCCTACGACGGGCCCGACGCCCAGAGCATCATTCAAACTGTTAACTCACGTGGCCAGTACAACACCAATCCCTCGCGTGCCCACAACGTACGCTCTGCCTCTGTCTCTTCCTTTCCCCCTGCTCGCACCGTGTCTGCCGCCCCTTCAGCACAGTCCATTCCCAACCGCATCAGTCAGCACATCGCCATCCCTGAACACTCTCCTTCCAATGGCCGTGAACCATCACCCACCCTTCCCTCGCTCCCCACCCAGCCCACCCTCAATTACCTCATTAATTCGTCCTTAGGTGAGGCAGTCACCGGTTCACACAACCACCCTCCGGCAGACCCTGCCATCCTCGCGACGAGCCTGCAGTCCGACATCAATGGCGGAGGTCCGCGCATCGGTGATCCCGGTAAACGAATGCTAGGTGCTGCGCTCGGCATGAGACATCCGTCTTTGGGACCACGAGTCCTCAATGGGAACAGTGGTAGCCCGGGAAGCAGCCCTTCACAGGCTGGCAGTGTCGATCAGGCAATGAGAGAAGTCCAAAAGGCAATGGGAGGACTTGCAGTCGTTGAATGAGCATGGGTTCTTCTATGCACCACATCTCATTCTTACCTGGGTGTGGGAGGTACTGTTATCTTTGTCGAGAGGGAGGAAGATAGTTTACATAATGTGGCGAATCCCTAGCATTCATCTTTGCGCTTATAATAATACATCTTCATTCCCTGTCCGCACAGATCCATTGCCTTCCGCAGCGCTCGACGTTCGACAAGCGTTTGCCTATGCAGCTCGAATTGCTTCCCATCATGACACCGCTCAGTATCGCCATCGTTCATTCGAAACATCAGGTTGTGATGCACAACAACAGACTCGTGGTCATCATCGTGTAGTTCAACTAGAATATGCGAACAAAAGAACATCCGTCAACAGTGTTGCAGAGGTCATCATCACCCAAAAATCAGAATCTTCATCCTCTTTTGATTTGATCACTCGCCATCGTTCATAACAGCTATGTATGGGTGGCTGTCCTGGTCATGGCGCCCTCATTAATGGAAGTCTCAAAGGGTGTGGCTTATGCTTGGCTGACGCTATGACCTCTTGTACACGTATGCTGTGAACCGGCGAGATAATATGTGTCGTTTGGGGACAGCAGAACCTCTAGGCTCTGGGTCAAAGGTAATTGGACGAACCCCAGGTTCCCCCACATTTCTCACAATCAACAACAATTGTTCGCTACATGATGATTTTACTCCTAGACACGATCTACAACATCAATGCTTCGAACAAAGGAGATCAGACGGTCGCCTCACCTCTCACACGGGTTGAATAAGTACTATGGGTCGCAGTTCAAGCGAGTCCGTTATACATACACGCGAACATCCTGTCGCAACTGTTTGGGGGTCCCGGGTTAATCACGATACTCGTTTGTCTTTAAACACGAGGCTTCTTTCTGAAAGGAACTCGACTCCAGCTCGTCTCATCCTCCGTTCAAGTTTGGGCTAGGTCTGCTGATTACCCTGATATGATGTCGCCACCCAAGCCATCTGATCCACAACACAAGGAATAGTCGATACAATATCAGTTTGAGCGCGCTTCCATCTTTGTCTTCAGGCTTGACCCATCTTCTCTGCCTTGTTCCACAGCCATTTTGGGCGCTGCATGTCAACCAAAGTGATTCATGTCCTCAAACGCTCTCTTCTCTTCGCCGGTTACGGCAATTAACTGCGTGGGTGTTCCTGGATTCCGTTGTTGCTACGCCTCCTTGACTTCATAATACGGGGATCACAGCTCTTCTTTCAATGTAAACAGTCATAGATGTCCCGCGCCACCGGTTCAGATAAAAGATGGCTGTCATCAATCAGCACATCCCTTTGGCCCTTAAAGCCTCAGTGCAACTTGCTTCACCATCCTTTCTTTCCCCCAACTTTCCCCTCGGGTCATCTCGCTCCACACCCACACTTTTACCTCACTATGGAGATGAATATCAGTTATCCCGCTTTTGCCAACTTGCCTTCCCTTCTGTATGGCTTCGATGGAGCGTTTCCTAGTTCCGAGGGGTCAACTCCCGCTGATAGTCCGACATTCTATAAGTACGGCGAATCATCCCGTCTCTCCGAGATGAAACCCGTGTCTCACTCGTCAGCCAACAACTCATATAAAGTATGGTGGAACAACAATCTACGTGGCGAAGAAAGCGACCTGGCATATTCGCCCTGTCAACAAGATTCGAACCAGGAAACTAGAAGTTGGGAGGACGTGGAGATGGAATTCGACGCAGTGCCTTGCGGCTCCCCTTGCAATCGGCGATCACACCATGATGCGGCGACGCAATCCCCGACGAGGGATAACAGAGTCTCATGCTCTATTCCCGTCTCCTCAGCTCGATCTTCTCTTTTCTGCCCGCAGCACAGTCAAACTTCCTTTGGGGCGGATTGGCGTGGGAGCCCCCCCGAAGATGACCTCTTCGGTCCTGCATCGCCGTTATCATCTGCTGCATCCTTCGAGGGTGTTCATCTACAAGACGGCAGCAATTCTTCTCTCGCAGGGCCGCAGCCCCACAACTTCCAATACGACTCCACTGGGTCCCCGTATCTTTATCGTCCCTCTGCATCATCACAACCTGTACCCATTGTATCACCGATCACAATCCCATCTCCTAATTTTCCTCCATCATCACCAGCATCAGCATCCTCCTATTCTTCGATTTCAACATCTTCGTCCAGTTGCCCTCCCACTCCACCAACACCGGTGCTGCTTCCAGAACTTCGCCAACCGCGCCCAGCACGCCCCATACCTATCATCCCATTGTCCAAGTTAGCGACGGCTTGCGAAAAGATCTACATGCCATCGCTAAAAAGTAGCTCGGTTTTCCCAAAGCCGAGGCGCTCTTTCGATGAATCCGAGTCATCTGACTTGCTATCCCCCATATTCACTAAATCCGACACTCGTTACCCTTCGTTTCCTCTAGGACAGATATCGCATGACACATTACGCTTACAGCAGTGGTGAGCCGGACGGTACATATCCATATTTTAACAGTTGGTCTGGGCATTCGCGATAGTTTTTTAGCTTCTATTTCACAGAACCTGTCATTCATGCTCTCTATACTAAATGTAGACCTGTGTCATCGCATCTATATACAATTGAATTGGCCAGACATGTATTATGATCACGATCATTTGGGGTGGTGGTTTGTATAACGAAATTGAACTGAAAGCGGTACTCAGAAGTGCTTGCGAAGGTTTCACGCGTGGAGTTTCAAGAATCAAATATGTTTCTGATAAATTTGTTAGTCATGAGGTACTATAGACCCCGCGGAAAGCATGAGTTGACAACTTACGTCTATCTTCGAATCACAGGCCGCCACCAGCTGATGAAGTTCGTAAACGAGGTCTCGAGACATGTAAAAACAACCGATTATAGTCGGAAAAAGGGTTGGATATTTCACTTAGACCATTTGGCGTCAAGGTTGAGGCATGATGGGAAACGTCTAAATTGTGGGTCGTTGTCTTCTGAAAGAAGGGTGTAAATCGTAACCGCGTATTGTGTCGCCTGTGGTGTGATAGACTAGAAGAATGGTGCGTCTGGGCCCGATCAGTAGGTTGGTCAGGCGATGCAGATTGAGAGGTTACAGTTGGAAGATCGACAGAGTAATCATAGTGCAACGGTCCAAATCGGGTACGACAGGTAGGGCTCTCCGTGACAGATGGCTCCAAATTGCTAAGATGCGAGGACATTATAGGATGTCTAAACTCCTGTATGACGAGGTCGTGGACTGTAGAATCATGCTGCGGGAGACCATTGGGTATCCCTTTGTCCTCGTACGGCCTGAGTTCCTCAGAGTAGTGGAGCGAGTCAACACGACAGCTCTCGTCGGGATCGTGACCATAATCAGAAAGCCAGTTCCGAAAATCGACTGCCTCATCTGCCGAAATGTTGGAGTCAGAAAACAGCTCATCATGGATTTCAGGGAAGATTTTTGTTGCATAGTATGCCTTGGACAATATACGATCGAAGTAATGCTGAGTACGTTCCTTCATATATGCAGTGTAAGTTCCAGCCTGTTCCATGATACCAGAAGATACGCCGATGCTGTTGTTAATGAAATTGTACAACTCCTGACGTTCCGTCTGAGTCAAGGCGCGATGTTCTTCAATGACGGCGAGGGTCTTAGGTTGATAGTCGTTGAATGGGAACTCCGTATTTGCCGTAACATCACAAAGGTCAAGAAAGGGAGATTCAAAATAGCTGGAAAGAGAGAGATCATCATCCAAGATATCCGAAGCATTTTCCACAGGAGCGAATACAGGGCACGGGGATGGAGTTCTGGCGGAGAGAATCAGGGGCTTCAATGTTGCGAGAGCCGTTTTACGCCTTTTTAAAAGAGGCTTATCCTTAGCTGAACGAGAAACTCCTTCAGAGGCGGTGTTTCGGGAACGTCCAAGATTGGGTCCAGACTGTCCAGTTATCCTCTCTGCAGCCACGAGTTTAGCATTTCTAGTAGACAATTGTTCTGTGCTTTCAAGGATCTCTGTATGCTTCGCGATGGGACGTTTGATCGTTGGAGCGAGAGCTATCTGAGTCTCAACTGTTGGAGAGTCTCCTTCAGGATTTGTAAGTTGCTGGCTTTCCCCTGGTTGACGATCGGTATTCTCCCCGGAACACTTTACGTCAGATGGTGTAACGAATGGTGGCTGGGATCCGAAGCTGTAGAATGAATGCTACTTGAGGCAAAGCTAACGATCAATTTCGTACCTTTTCAGCCGTCTGTCGCGCAACAACTTTTGACAATCGTCCTCGAGTCAGATTGAGATGTCTGTCTTCCTTCGCGACGCGCAGACCTAGTAGCCTGGTGAGAATACAAGCTTCTCTCATGAACAAAGCAGACCTCTCGAATGGAAGTAATCATAGATGTGTCGCCTGTCGACGGAGTACCGCTCTTGAATAACTCGCCGAACTTCGAACGATGGCATCTTGGCGCCGGGATATATCAAGGCTTCCATATCGGCCACAATTTCGGGACCAAGACGAGCTGCTAAACGCTGTGGGTTTACTCTTCTCGTCTTTTGAGAATCATCTTCAGTGCCATCATCGCCGTAGTTGTGGGCGCGTTTCTTATTAGTCCGTCCTGGGAAAGAGATGGGTTCGGAGAATATGATTGGGGAGTAGGGCGTATCGCTGGTATTGAGGGGTTTCGCCATGGTTGGGTCTCAAGATGCTGTTTAGCAAGGACTGCACGTTGAACGCGAGCATGTTCCAATTTTATACAACCAGGAGTAAACAGTACAAAATATGACCCTGACGCGCGCCACAGACGCGTCTCCACGTGATAGTCTAAAAATACAAACTTGCCGCAAATACAACTACAGGTATTAGCCAATTAGCCAAGTTAATGCGACAGAAGAGGCACTTACTATCTCGCTTGATCTTGATCTGAGCTTCTTCCATCTTTTTAAACAGCCCTGCATCACCAATAACGCGCGCCGCATCCCTAACCTCTCTACACGTCTCGTCTAATCGAGTGATAACTCGGACAATCGTGCCTTCAGCAACATCGGTAAGAGCGGTAATCTGTTCGAATGGCTGATATCATTAGCAATTGAAGGAATGACAGAGTAGTGATGGTACACACCATGCCCTTGGCCCATTCATACACGACCTCAACCAGTCCGAATTTGAGGCTTGAGCGGAAGTCTTCTATGGCAACCTTGTGGTAATCCTGGATTCTTCCAACTCTATCGCTAATAGCTAGAATGGCATCTCGGCCTTCTTCAAGTTTCGGAGGAATAACAGGTTCCACGTCGGTCTTTTCTTGAAACACGAAACACGACAACAATGCGACGACCTCTTCTGGCTCATAATTTGCCAAAGTATTTTCCAGGATCAGCTCCGTCAGGACAAGCTCATTCGCAGAATTGATCTTGAAATATGAATATGCAAACACACGGAAAGTCTAAATGGCTCACTTCACAGGCTACACGACCTTTTAGGAGGACGGTTGAATTCTCATCAATGAACTTGAGTCCTTGCAAAACCGCCACTCGTTGTTCATAGTCTGGGATAAGCTCTAAATTTTGATCTGATATTGCAAGCTTTAGATTTGCTATGTTTGCTCGGAGAACCTTCTCTGCATGGATCACCATGTACTATGAGAGAGATATGATTAAGGTAATCTTCGAACAAGATGTGAGACGGTGCCATACATGATCCATAAAATCGCCACAAATCGTACACGATCTTTTCGAGAGTTTCTGTGTGATGGAATTCCTGGTTTGCAAAAGATCCTGGAAGTCTAGGGCGCGCATTCTTTCCCACTCATTCTCGGGTATCGCATTGAAGGATAGCCATTCATCCACGAGTGTTTGGAGAGCAGCAATTCCATCTTTCATGCGAGAGATAAGATGCCTCTCTACAATACTGTCCACCTCGACCTTTGAAATCATCAGTCAATCGCTCTATCCTGGATGGTAGACACGTCTACCTTGACCGATCTGTTCGTCACTAAGGACACGCTGGTCAAAGGAACAGCCCTTAGCTCGTAAACCCCGTTGCTGACGACCAAAGCCCCAGGAGTCGGAGGCCAGTACGGGGGTATGGCTTCATTGTCAACATCTAGATATGCTCATGTAGCAATTTATTCCAAGTTCTGTTTGAAATAAATACACACCGTGATTTCCACTCTTTGTTTCTGGATCCACCAAAGCTAAAACATAGTATGTTTTCACTTTCTCCAGCAGGCCAGATTCTGAGGTCTGCAGTGGGGCAGGTTTCAACAGAATCGCGGCTGTATAGGTTTTGAAGTGCTATTTCCATTAGATGAACAAAAGATGAATGTAAAAAACAATGCTCACGCCGTCACGCAAAATTACGACACGTCCTCCTAACATGGACTTGGCACCTTGCGGATGAGCAGCAGCCATGCTCAATAACTTTTGATTCAAAGCCACGATGGCATGAGCATTGTCGTAAAATTCCTTGATATCGGGCAAACAAATGTTACAGTCGAGTTTCTGCAGCGTAGACAGGACCTTTTCGCTCTAAAGAAAGAAATCAGGTTACTACGCCACCATTCATTGTACCGTGATGCTTACCTCGACGACTTTCTTCTGCTGTTCAGGCAACAGACGCTGAGATGCATTTTCGGAAAAGCTCCGCTTAATCATCTCTTCCACCTTTAGCGCCTCAACACGGAGGAGATTCAGAATCATATTGTATGTCAGCCTGAACTGCGACGACAGCTTCCCAGGCGTGCCGAGTATCATAGTATGGAGTGTAGTTTGCTGTGTTTGTCTCAATCAATGATTGAGAAGAAACGATAACGAAGACATACCTCCGGTAGCGAATCATTAGCGATTATGATCACGGTCCCAGTAGAATCCAATCCACGGCGGCCCGCACGGCCTGCCATTTGCGTGTATTCTCCCGGAAGGATGTCACGGAAGTTACGTCCATCATGCTTCCGGATCCCAGAGAAGACTACGCATTTGGCTGGCATGTTAACTCCCTGTTAACTCATTGTGTAAAAGACAGAAAAAGATCAAATTTCATGCTATCGTACCATTGCAAATGTCTCTGTGGCGAATAAGACTTTGACTAGTCCACGCGCAAAGAGAATTTCGACAAGCTAATTGGGATATGAGTAACAGCATGTGAAAATGATTTTCATGACAAACTTCTTTAACGAGGGGGAGAAGTCCTCCATGATGTACTCCAATTCCTCGAGAAAGCAGATCACGCATACGCCCGATCTGGGGTAGCTGTTTATCAGATCCTACGAGAGTCTATGTATCACATATCGGGAAACCTGAAGGACAAGGAAATTCCCACCTTTCAGTCGTGAGAGCGCTTTCTCTATAGCTACATGGACTTCACTTTTCTCCACCGAAGCGCACAAGTCGACATTCGTGAGTGTTCCTGCGTTTTCTTCACACCGTTTCTTGGAAAATGTAAAGATCACAACCGGCAGTAGAGCTTTCTTCCGAAGGTGGCCAACTAGGTGCACGTAGAGGTGCTTGTCAACGCTGGCAAAATTATTTCGGGGTGTTCCACCTCCACCTCCACCTCCACCTCCGCCTCGGCCTCGTACTACTGGTACTGCGCCGCGACTACCACGCGCTGCTGATCCACCTCTCTGCCCCCCACGTTGCGCGGGGGCAGCACCTCTTGCGCCAAGACGTTGGACAGGAGGTAATCCAGCGGCTTCTCGTTCCTTGTCCTGTTTTCGTCTCAATGCTTCCCCGGCATCTTTGTATCTAAGAGCTTTTGAGAACAAATACATATCTAACAGAATAAAAGCACCTGCCCTTGACCCAAAAAATTTCTCTTAGCGTCCACGATCTTATACAGCTCTCTCCCTGCATAGAGGTAATGTTCTAGCGGGACAGGCCGTTGAGCTGTTGATATAACGTATATATCCTTTTTCTTCGTGCGTCTAAGTTCCAGTTAAAAAGAGAGACAAAACTAGAAAAAATCCTCAATCATACCCAACCCAGTCAGCGAATTCCTTTGTATTGGGAACAGTGGCTGATAGGAGGATAATGTTAACATGGTCCGGGAGCATAATGATGACCTCTTCCCAGACAACACCTCTCTACAGGCTCGAGTGAGCTCCGCTCTCGTAAAATCAAGAGAAACGTACCTCAGCATCGTTCACATAGTGAACTTCGTCGAAAATGACAAATTCAACATCACGAATGAGATCAGCACCTTTATACAGCATACTCCGTAAAATTTCTGTTGTCATAACGAGACAGGGCGCTTCGGGATTGATCTGCACGTCACCGGTCAAAATACCAACAGAAGATGACGAGAATGTCTGTTTAAAATCCCGAAACTTTTGGTTCGATAGCGCCTTTATGGGTGATGTATAGATCGCGCTGTCCATTAGTGGGTTAGAACCTCAGCACTGCTGAGAAGCCATGCCGCGAGAACCCTCACCGTGTCATGTGTTTCTCAGCTAGAGCGATGGCGTACTCCGCAACGACTGTCTTCCCAGCTGATGTGTGAGCGGCGACAAACACAGAATCGCCCATCTCCAAATGATAAACAGCTTGTTTCTGGAACGTATCAAGCTCAAAGGGGTACTGTGGCGGATGATCAGTATACCATGTGACAGGGATACACGCCCTCTAATTACCTTGTGAGCCATCTCTGGCACAAGTTCGTGGAAATTGGATAAGGGAGTGTTGACATCGATGACATGGGCCCAATCGCGTTTTTGGATATTTGAACGTTTGAGCCGCCTCTGTGGTTTACTCGGCTTTAAATGAGTGGTCTGATGACTCTAGATAAAAACTATGGTCGTGTCCCAACAAGCGATTACTGACCGTCGTGGGTAAGAGCTCATCTATCTCACTAACTCCAGGACGCGGCAGTTCGCGTTTTTCGTCCACCATATTGTTGTCTTCCGCAACCTTACAAAGATAATTAAGACAAATCATATCATGAAGGGCCAGGAGGTACCATAACCTGTAGACGTGATCCTGCCAGGTCGTCGAGAGCGGTCAGATCCTCGTCTTCCATTTCGTCTTCAGGAAGACGCAATCCTCTGCTGAGACCCGGAGCGATTGTTCTGAGACCCTTGTGGCCTTGCCCATGAGAGGCCTCACTTATGGTAACCAGAGGATCTTCAAGGCCACCTGGCCAGAATGGCACATAGCCAGATTTACCTCGGACGAAACTCTTGTTGGGTGCAGGAGCACGATCCAAAGACGTTGAAGTTAATCCAGTCACTACGCGAGGATTTGGCGTCTGAGCCATCGAAAATGTTAGAAAAGAGGAGGGTTGAAAGACAGCTAGACTCTACTTCAACATAGCCGGTGACGCGTCCACGAAGTCCGGTACGTATAAACGTTAGTGTGGTCGGAGGTGGCGATGGATTAAAAGTTAGAAGTGACGGAACAGCTAGTTCGTGTTCCCAGTGGCTGATATACGTCGTCAGACACGAAGCAAGAAATTGGTCTCATGGATCGCCGTACATTTGATACAATGGCAACCAGTGTTTCGGTCGCGTCTCTCGGGGTAAAAGCAGTTTCTCCTCTATTTCGCGATGCACTTGTTCGCGCGTCGGTAAAGCTGCAAGTTGAAGGTCAAGAAGAAGAGTCTGAGCATTGTTGGAATCTGGATGGACGATCTGCTTGATCAATTCGTAGTGTTTATCGGCGTCCATGACCATGCTCGCACAATTGCACAGCCACTCTATACCCGCAAGTGACCGATCATCTGCGATGATCACAATCTATCAACAATTCTGTCTGTCTGCTCGTTTCACCTGGACTGTGGGTGCCGACTTTGAAATTTGATCCCTCAAAAGCAAGTGCGTTTCTGTCGGTAAGTTGATCAACACCCCATCATGTCGTTCTGGAATTACACGATTGACGATGCCAGCCCTTACGTGTCATACAGTCCTTATAGTCAGTTCGCGACGTTTTGCTATCTTGCCTAGTTCTGATCAGAGATCCTTCAACCAGGCGATGGTCCGGCAACAACGAGCGGATGGCGGACGTATACTGGATCAGACTATATCTCATCTCCAGACCAAGCCAGCCAAGGGAATTCATATCATATCACCTCTATGAGAAATGCCAATGCTACTTTCCAGTTCTTTGGTTCGTTCTCAGCAACCTTTTGAGTTGGCTCCAAGTGCTTTGCTGACATGTTTCCTTGTCTAGGGACGGGAATAGAATTATTTGGTTTCACCAACAGTTCCTTCGATGTCATAATTGATGATGAACCCAGTAATACTGTCAATGTCTTGTCAACCTCAGATTCGCTCCTGTTTTCCTCCCAAAATTTATCGAATAAACTCCACACCGGTATGCTAACTTTCCACCGTTGATGTAATTCTGTCGCCCTCATATGGTTGTGTAGTTACTCTCAGTGCCCAACCATCTCCAGTTACCAACCTCACACAACGCCTGGCCTTTAACCGTGCCATCACGTCGACCCCTTTGGACAAAGAGTTCGTAGTTCCCTAGCTGTATTGAATGGTGACTCATCAACACAATATTCAGTGAAAGTTCCCCATCACCTGCCTTCCATGATAGCACCGACACCAAATTATTCTTGTATTCCGGGAATTGGACGCCTCAGACGCAAATCGGTGTACCGAATACAACTGTGACTTCGCCATTTTACCAAACAACCCAAGTGAATGCGAGTGTCTCGTTCTCATTCAGTGGCGCGAATGCAGTGGTCGTAAAAGGCCTCGCTAGTTCGGAAAATGGCCTGTACAATGTGGTCAGTTATAGGGTTATCAGAAGCAGTGAAAAAAACGCTCACAAAACTTTCTCAATAGTCCTTGGACGGGCATGCGAGTGTCTTTAACGGGACTTCATTGTGGACTATTCCGGATGCACTCCTATTTTTTCGTGCAGGGTTAGATCCAAATGCGACGTACCAACTCACCATAATCAACTTGGGCTCCAGGCTGTGCCTGAATTCAATCACTGTTTTCGAACATGAATCAAGGGATACTGCTCCGAACACACCGTGAGCAAAAGCGTTTAACACATGGAAGACGTCGGTTCATATATCGTTTAAAGGGAAACAACCCCACCGCCACCACATCAGAATTCCTCCAGAAGTATCGAGGTTATTGTTGGGCCCGTGGTAGGTTTTGTCCTACTCCTCGTCGCCATCGGCCTTCTTTTATGGTTCCGTCGTCGCCGCGGCTCCCAACGCCACCTTGCTATTCCAGGCCTCAAAAGCAGATTAACATTCTCTAAACCGAAACCTCGTTCTCGAACACCGCCTAGACACCCTAGTACTGTCATAAGTCCCATGCTCGCCACCCTCAACCAGGAGGATCGATCTGTCACTTCCGACGTTCTATCGACGTCCACGGGCACTAGTTCTGATATTCATTCTTCTACTAATTTATTGAAGGGTGCCGCGAGCCATGGACATCGAAGCATACAATCAGTCATTTCAAGTAGCGCTGCCGACTCGCAGACTAGCTATATGGTCCAGGATCCATTTGGAGGCTGGGAATCTCAGCGTGGACATGTCCCCCCTATGTCGTCACAGGCTGGTAGTTCCTCTGGTCATCGTATTGGCCCGAGTCTGGGTTCGGCCAGCCAAATGTCCACTGGAACCATGTCCACTGGAACACAAAAGTCGTCAGGCCGTTTGACCATACAGACCTCGAACTCATCCATGTCCGAATCTGTTTCCCCTCGCCGTCGCACCCATACCCCTGCGCCTGATCACATGCAAAGACCGTCTCGGGGACCTTTACCACCCATTCCCGTCCCGTCTTACGACGCGGCGTTGCGTGACCCGGAACCGACGCCAGATGAAGTCAGGGAGATGGAGAGCCTACAACTTTCTGAGAGTAGTAGATACCAACGCAGACTTTCAGCATTCACTACGGTCACTGCAATCACAGCACCTCCCCAATATGAGCAATGATCTTATATCTACATATGCCCTCCTTCTCCCTCTTCAGTTCTTGACAATGATTGTATATTACCCTGTCAGTGTACGTATATCTTGGATAACGCGCCTCGTCAAAGCCATGAGACGTAGGTGATGATCAAGAAGTGCTGTACTTTGAAAGATGATGGAAAACAAACAATTTGGCACTGACAAAATGAAGATATTATGTAATTGTCAAGCGTAAAATAAAGTTACAGAACGATAGTCACTGGGTGACTTCCCGTAAGGATCTAGAAGCGATTTAGAAATTCTAGATTTCAAAGTCCGAATTTGCTGGGTATCGGCTGGTATCGGCTTTATAAGTTACCGGCCGTGGTGAACCATGTGGAGGTTGATCAAAATTGATGATTTTCCAGTCAAGCGAGCGCTTAAGTGAAAGATTGATCGGATGAATGGCTATAAAAGGTTTAAAACTGATGGGATGGGCGTCTGAAGTAGAATTCTGAGTCTGCAGAGGCCTCAGGACCCCTCGCCAGATTGTTGCTGCTAAAATTAGATTTGGACCCTGATGCATTCGCTTAGAACGTCGGCATTGGTCGGCATATCGGCCAAACACCATCCGAAGGATTTAGAATTTCTAGATCCATGCTAGATCCTTACGGGAAGTCACCCACTGTCTCCCATTAAATCGTTAAATTAAATTCTAAATATTGAATATAAAAGGACAGGAGAAATCAGCTTTGTTTTTTGCGCGCGGCAACCCGCCGTAGCAAGACATATTGTTTTGAGGATGCAGTTTGAAGCTCTACTGTCGCGTTGTGCTGCAGCTCATCCACAATAGCTTCTGGGACACCACTGCCAAGGAGCAGAGGTCTACCAGACTTGAGGAAGGCCTGAAAATTAACGGCGGTGAGCAAACAAAGAGCGTATTGACGAAATTGTCATACACAGATGTCATCCCTCATAGTGGCGCCAAAGCACATCCCGATTTCATCCCGTTGCCATTGCGAACATGGTATCCAAAATTCTTCGTATGCAGGGTGTTCGAGGGCAGGGTGTTCAGATATCCACGACCATAAATTATCAGAGGCATCGACAGATCCCCCAGAAGCTCTGATGGCGATCTTAGCAAATGCCAGCCAACGTGGCCACCATGGCCCCTTGATCTCATGGGTGCTAAGCACGATTCGTTCGTGATCTGCTGTGTAAGCATCGAAGTTCCATTCGATGATGATGACAAGACCCCCTGGCCGTAAACATTTGGTTATTTGATCAATGAGATTATGAAAATTCTTGATCTAAGAGGAAGATAGTGAGACTGTATCAATAAGAAATTCAACCTTGTGAACGCACGCCAGACGAGATAAGCTGCGCATGGACAACATTGAAGTCGCCATAGAAGTGTTCGAGGCCCAAGTTTATGTCGTCCACTTCGCTTCTTGAAAGACGTCATAATTAGTGATTCATCAGATGAGATAATATTTATATTTCGCCACACCTGCAATTTGGCGGTATGGTACTGACTGCGAGATAAGTACAGGACATAAAAGGAAAATAACGGGAAAAGCTTACAGAGACTGCATTGGGACTAGATCGACTGCAACAGCCTGGCATTGGGGGAAATCACGCGCGACATCTAAAATCCTATTTGACAAGTGAATATTGTGCTAACAGTAAACACGGGCGCGAGCCCCTACTTACCAGCTGCCGCTACCGCAGCCAAGATCCAGGCATGCCTTGGTTTCCCCCGGCACGTCGTCGGCCATTATTTCAGCCATAGGCGGTGGGTAATTTCCCATGCATTCCTTGAACATCAAGTGCTGCTGATCTGGAAACTCCGCGGTTAATATCACGGTGGCGTGTGTTCCTAATTAAACAAACTCGCCTAGCCGGTCCAACTCTTCATCGTCTGCAGGTAGTTTATAGACGTCTGAATAGTTATTGATCGCCCGTCCAAATTCTTGTTTTACGGCCTGAGCGCGCATTGAGCTCGATATAGAGAACACAGATGGATCTGGGGATACAGAACGCATAGATGCATCGTAGGAGGTATAGGAACTGGCGCTGACACTTGGAGGGGAGCTGAAGGGGGCAAGTGGGGCAACTGACTCCGTCTCGTCGACGTCGCTATCCTCGTCGTAGTCGTCGAGAAGGTGACGACTATGGGACATGGCTCCAAATCGTCACAAACCCGAAATACACCCGCGAAACGTTACATTTGTGAAGCGACTACGGTAATTTATAACCACTAGGACAACTCCGATAGCGACGCAGTGTTCGAACGGCGGATATTGTAGTACTAGTCCGGACACGTGGTCCTAACATCAAGCCTGTCTCCTCCACGTGACTTTGTCGCCGTTTTCCTGAGCCACTCGTTACATATTCGGCCATCTAGATATCTAAGTTCTGTCCATTCGCCCGGCATCATTCGAACATTGTGAAAAAGAACCCATCTGTACTTATGACCAATCCTTTGGCTTTAACTTTTGAAGCAGTCATCTCATAAATATACATGTAGTCGTCGGATCTTCCCCTCATCCCCGACTATCTTACTACTCATTTCGCTTTCTGTGATCGACTAGACCTGACTCGGAGGTATGAGGGGGTATGTAACTACCTTCTTAACATTCTAGGAATTGTCTTGGAAGCAGGTCAAGCTGATCTGTTCATAGGACTTATTGCTTTTCTCACTGTTGGCAGCTCTTCGAACTTCGAGCTCACACCCAAGTCTACACTTCTTCTCAACAAACTTCTACAATACCTCCACATAGGCGATATATCGGCAGCCACATTGTTACTCGTGATTGGCCACATCCAGCCACAACGACTTCTCATCCAATCTAAAATTTCCTTTGCAATGAGGGGTAATTCAATTGACACTTTCAAACCGCGACCGGTCTACTTACGTAAAAAACGTTCGTTTACCACTCTTATGGCTAGAGGACCCAGGCTCTATTATACTGTCGGCAACTTCCAACACACTGTGACCATTTGCTCACGTTGGTTGTCTACCTGCGTCGGCAGAATTGCACATGAAAAGGGATCGGCTCTATGAAGTAGCTGAATCGTCGTTGCTTATCTACCTCAGTCCAGTGTCAAAACTATACCAAAAGCATGGCCGTGTCTTCCGTACGGCTTGAACAGCGGGGGAAATTACAGCCATCACACGCCCGCGCACAGCTAACTGGAATATGGGTATTTCTCCCTGCTAGTACACGTTGGCAGCCCTTACACTTGGCAACTTTTCTTTCACCCTTTCGCATTGATCCTTGTTAGTGGCGCTACTTGTCGCCGGCGTGTTATGATCAATTGGCGCTCAAAACGAGTCAATATAAACCCACATACTCTATTCTATTATATTTGTAGGGATTCTCTCTCGGTCTTCCAAGTTCCATGGAGACCTAAATATTTGGGAAATCTTCAAGTTAAATAAAACGACGACTTCAGGAGGATCGTGCCGAGTATGAGCCCATTACTGTATATCCAGGTCACGCTGTTGATGACTTGTGCATTCATGCATACATATCACCTTAATCATTTGTGGATCATCATTCAAACATTTGGCGAACCATAAGTTCAACGATTGCAATAAAATGCGTTGATGACATACGTTTATCCGGGATTTCTGGTGTGAAACGACACGCCGCTTACACACACCAACACAGACTACAGACACTGTTAAGTGACCGAGCTAAGTCTGAGTAACAAGATGCAACTATACAGCAGAATCTCCTTTACTTGGCCGTACTGTTGTAAACTTTCAACCGAAATGTATTATTAAATATGCTCCGAGGATTCAAGGATTCCAGTAGTTCTAAACAAATAAATGCTACTAATAAGCACATAGCGTTCTCACAAAAGTCAGCTAAAATTATTATTCCTGTCCGCCAGATGCCTCATTGACCGTCCTGCATGGAAATCCGAAGACAGTCACGCCAAGCACATTTCGCCCCTTCTCAGACATAAGCATTGAAATGAGTACCTGAGGCCGCGCAACATGAAGTAATTAGATCTTTTTAAGGATTGTTCGAGGTCATGTGTAATTTCATGCGAGTCTGTTGACGCCAATCACATGGGCTATCATGTCATGAAATTACGGCTTCCTCAAGTCCTTAAATCGTTTCATGAGAGCATCAAAGTCTGACTCGACCACCGGACTTGACGTTGGCGTGCCAGAACCTGACTTTGCTGCAGAAGAATAAGGGGGCGGCTGCACTGGGCCGTCCTTGGTCTTCTGCAAGCCACCCTCTACATCGGTTTTGGTATCTTGTTCCGGTCCATGTCCTTCCTTGGACTCCTTAAGATCGGAAAGAGTTGAAGTCGTTTCGACTTGGGTTGAATCTGGATCCTAAAAAATCACAATAAATTTGAGGCAAAGCAATATTGCCATACGAGCTCAGAAGGATGAGAGAAAGCATATAGTCAAAACGGCTGACCTGAACCGCAATCGGAGAGTCATCAACTTCCACAACTTCGGAAGGGGACCAATTAACGTTATATCCTTTCGCAATCTCGTGGAGGTATGCGTCGACGAGTTCCGACGAGGGCGTGGCAACGTCCAACTTCCGTATGACCTGTGAAACGGCAATATAAATAATATGTTCTCAGAATGTCAAATGCCCACGGGTGGAAGGAAAGCTGTGCTTACACGCTCACTGACACAGCCGTCACGATTTTCCATCACGGCGATGGAGAAGTCACGTCCGTATTTATGCATGAGAATATCTCGCAGAATATGAAGCTCTATGAGGGAAAAAGATTATACTTATAGAGGTTATACAAAGTAGTATTGATTGTGGGACTAACCCTTGAGCTCAGTCCGAGGAGCGGCGTGTATGATATTGCAAACGCTCTCCTTTATGCCTAGGCGCACGATATAATGATTCTTGGAAAGGAGCTCAACAAGCACTCACCTATGTCGGGCTCTCGAGAGCTGTACGTATTGTCGTGTAATCATTTTGATTGGACAAATTTGTAACTTACTTCTGATCAAGTAAACCAAAGCGTGCGAGAAGTAGTTCACAATACAGTTCTAAAAGTTCGAGAAGCTCCGTGTGGATGTCCTCATGGATAACTAGGACACATAATTTATCGTTCTCATTCGCGTTCACTCGGGTCATAAGATGACATGCGTACGTGCTTCAACTTTGATTCGGGCGGTTTCAACCTTGCCTCTCTCGAGAACGGTAGCTATTTCACGGCGAGTTGCTTTGGCCTGCGCCTCTTTCTTCTGTTGAAGGGTCCGTAAACGTTGTACGGAAAGTCTGAATCCAGTAAATCATTCAGGATATTGCCGACACGGATAGTACGAGATGATCATCTACCGAAGTTGGACCTAGGATAGGATATCAGCACCATTCATTCATCATATCATGCTCAACGCGTACTTTGGACTTAGGGGCGTTCCAAGGTGGCATTGAGAGTCGACCAGTGTTCGATCTCTACCCTTCTCTACCGTGGTCAGCTGGTTTGTGTTTGTTGCCCCTCGGTAAATAGTCAAATTGCCTTTACATTGACATGTGCGGCAATCGTTTCTTCAGCTTCCTTAATCTCCACTGTCTGAATTTCTGGCTATGTATTTCAATTGAAGTTTGAACCGCCTATGGCACAGCGATTGTCTGAGATCTCTTGCAGATCTCTGACTCAAACTCGTGTCCTCAGCGAACTTTCTCTTGTCAACGGAACAGCTCTATATATGAAGAAATGCTCTGATTTCCTCTCGTACTCTTGAATTACTCGATCACCAACGTGGTGACCTCTTCTCAGCACATTGTCAAACCAACAGCATGAGATTCAATATATCATGGGATTTTCGAGGGCGAGATGAACGAGTTAATCAATGCAAATCTGATGATTCGCGAGCAATTTCCCCCGGTGAGCATATGAGCATTTTTCAGTCCAAAAAGATGTGTTAAAATAAAAACCTTCCGGGACAAGAAATGGGCTCATTCCTAAAGAAGAATATATGAAGTATCTTGTTCGACTCTGCTCGAAAAAAATGTTCATTCTGCCCCCGACGAAAGGGAAAGGTATATTCCTGTATATAGCTTTCTGTATCCCTTGGCTTGTTCAGCCACAAAAAGATCTTGGAGTGTCCAGGGGTGATTGCACTTCTTATCCATACAACCTCTTTCATGTCCACATTCGAGAGTCGAAGCCATGAAGCAATGATACACAGAAAGTCATGACTCATCCTGATTCATGATGCCTTCCTTGTAACCCTCTCGTCCATCCACTGCACATGCTCTCCCCCGGCGCGAACCTTCTTAGCCCATGCAACAGCATCATTCCTTCCCTTTACCACATCAACCCCAAACCAAATAACCAGGGATGCACAAGCACACAGTGCAAAAAGGAATGGAAACCCCATCCAATTGTTACCTGTTCTGTCGATAATGGCTTGGATAACATTCGGACCGATCATCGAAGACGCGCGATTGGAGAGACCGAAGAGTCCAAAAAACTGCATGCATGAACAAAAGGAACTGAGCAAAGGGGATACAATGCATGTATGATGTCAGGAAAATACTTGCCATATTGTCAAAGCCGGGAGGAGCTAGTTCGGCCATCATCGTTTGTGAAAATGCGTAGTACGGAGCTTGGAAGAGTCCAAAAACGATGTTGTATCCCCTGAGAGTTGTGGCTTCGTGAAAGGAATTTTCATGGAACTTTCAGAGAAATTGCTCACCAGAATTCCCATGCATTATGGAATCTGGAGCAACAATTGAGAATCCGGACGGCCAGGAAGAGGATTGTACACACCCAAATTTTGTAGTCCAGATACCAATCATGCCCCACAGAGGGATTAGAACGGTCACGACATTTGTCACAACAAACTAAGACACTCGAGAGTCAATGACACGCAAGCAAAGAAACAGTGAAGAAATCAACCATCGTCTTCGTGCTAAATTTCCAGTACCTCTGGATATACCAGTATCCAAGTGTGGCCATCGTAGAAGTGAGGGCTTGTGCAAGGCCCAAATACGTATTCTGAAGGAAGCTGAACGAGAATTTGTCATTTTGACATATTCCGATCAGTGTTCCGGTAGTGTTGAGACCCTAAGATAGCTCGACATCGCGTCGCAGAGAGAACACAATGAGGACGTACATCGGCAAGGAGGAAAAATGCGAACAGATATATGAATGTATAAGGCAGCCTCTTGTATTGCTTGAAAGCCAGCCAGATCTAGATGATAGCTCGTCAGAAGACACCCATCATAGATGAGCGGAGCAAAGACTTACTTGTTTCCAGCCAATAGTCAGGTAGCTCTCTCCCTTGGGAAGGGAAGGACCAGGGCGAGGTTGTTGGAAGATGACTGAGCAAGAGATCGAGGTTCATTCGAGATCATCAGAGGCATGGTCAACTTACACCACCAGATACCGAGGATGACCCAATAGGTGTTCGTTCTGTAAAATAGGCATCAATTTCAATGCTGCCGATGTTTGTTCGAGATAGCGCACAAAAGGAGGGCGTAGTTGTCGGATTTTGGGTCATTCTTCAGAGGGATGAGAACAGATAAATTGATGCACAGCGTCCCTATGTATCCGATGTTACTATGAGTCTGTCAAATGGTCAAATCAAGAAAGAACGCCTAATGAAAGAGATGCTCACCGTGCTAATGTTACTGATACGGTTCTTTTCCAGACTCTCTTCCAAGTCATACTCCTCCTTAGATAACTCTCCAGATTCATACTTTTGCCGTAATTTTCTTGCACGAGCAGTATTGCGAGCGAGACGAGGGAAGGCAGCGGCGTAGAAGACAAGAGTTGCACCGTAAGTGATGAAACCAATCATATACAGAGCCATGGCTACACCCCACCGCGATGGCTCTATGTTCCTATGAGCGAGTAGATCGAACCATGTATTCAATTTGGGCTCACCGGTAAGACTCATAGTGGAATATTGAGCCGCCCAACAGATGACAGTGATGACAAAAAGTAACCAACGACCAAAAGTGCCGTAATCCGCTGCTGAACCTATGGTGGTGAAGATTAAAGTCATAACCTAAGTCGAGGTAAGCACCATAGGGAGGAGATGAGGGAAAGATGTGTACGGCGAAGCTGACTCCGTTTGCAACTAAGACGACGCTCGAAACAGTCTTAGTTCCTCCAGCCCAAGGAAGAACACATTGGCCTGACGCGTTAGCTGTATTACAAGATGAGCCAGGTCCTTTGACTGGGTCGTAGCCAGCAGCGAACGCCAATGACTGGAAGAGAGTCATGGCATAATTCATGGGTCCAACACCCTGAGGAGAATAACCTCAGTCGCTCAAAAAGTTCAACAGGGTGGAATACACACATTGTCCCCATTGTAGTATACTGCTCATGCTTGTCAGTCACCAAGGCTGAGCGACATGTTCAGCACTCACGATAATAGCTCCACAGCTCACGCCTACTAACCACCGGCTCTTGTCTCCCAGCAGAAGAGCCCAAAACTGACGTCAAGGGTTCCACAACAGGTAGTGATTCGTCTACACTCGTTTCCCTGTCGCTTTCCTTGACAAGCTCCACAGAAAGTACCTCGGGAGGCAGATTGCTAGACATGATAGGCGTAGATTCAACCCCCGAGCGAAGATAACCGTGGCCAAAGAAGCTTCTCCCCTCAGGGACTTACATACTCCATGTTAGCTTCTATCGTCTACCGGAATTTGCGGAACGATGGAGCACGATAATGTCCACCGACCATGTGTTCTAGCTTGGAATATGAGACGAGCCATCGAAATGGAGATAAACATGGCAAGTGACCAACGTTGTAGGACCTTATTCGTCCTTGTCAATTTTATCAAAAGCCAGTTCCCATGCATGACGTGACTGACCTGTACAGAAGAGTTGAACAGAACAATGACGCGATCCTAAGTTCCCGGTGCAAGTCTACTTCAAATTCACGTTGGATAGGAGACAGTGACACGGGTTGCAGCCGCCAAGCGAACCGATGGGTGGGTTCAGGTCTTTCTGTTGTCATTCATACCAGTACTCATTAAAGTCAACGACCACTGGCGACTCTGAGGGACCTGTTGCGTACTCTCCACTGGCTGCAAGTTCCCGGTCCTACGACACAGCGATTGAATCTCCCGAATCGTTACTTGTTTCGGCCAGCTTACTGCTTTCCTAAGTATTAGTCTCGTCCCAAGGAACGTCTATGTTTTTGGGAGAGCCTAAGTTTGAACTGTGTCAGTGCACATGTAAGCTGAATTTCCTTTGACTCAAACCATGTCCTCATCCAACTTTCTTCTGTCAACGGAACAGCTCTACGTATCAAGAAATTCTCCGATTTGCTCTCATACTCTCGAGCTACTCGATCACCAAGCCAACCTGCTGGGTAGACCTCTTCACGGTACGTCGTCGAACCAATCGCACGACAGCTCGATTCGATTGAATATGGTATAGGATTTCAGAAAGGCTAGATGAACGAGTTAATCAGCTCTAATGCGAATCGAATGATTTGTGATGAATTTCATTTCTTCCGTTGAGCTACCTATCGTCAATATGATTCCAGTACAAAACGATGTGTTGAAAGCCTTCCGGGATAAACAATGGGCACTCGTTCCGGAAGAAGAACATATGAAGTATCTTGTCCGACTCTGGTGGAAAATATTCATCCTGCTCCCGACGAAAGGGAAAGGTATATTCCTGTATGTGCCCAGTGGCGTCTCTGTCTGTCCTTGTTCAGCCACAGAAGGATCTTGGAGTGTCCAGGGGTGGCTGCACTTTCTATCCATACAATCTCTTTCGTGTTGAACCATTCCAGATCTAGAGTGGCAACGGAACTCTCATCCTGAGTGGTGCCACGTGTGTTTGATCTTCCATCCCTCCGTACATTTGGGCGTCGTCGGTGCTTCTTTTGCGATCTTTGCCTTTGATGACATTCCGGATCATCTCAGTTCACAAAACCAGACTCCTCAATGTGGATAATAAGTTACAGACACCGATTCCGCGTGTTTTTTTTTCTGGCCAGCGACAACTCGATAGGCCGTATCCTAATGTTGTGGAGGTGGGAGAGGCTCAGCCCTAGCATGATCAAGGTCAGATACATTACTCATTCAATGACTGAAAATGGAACCTAATTTGTAGGTGTGATCCCTCGACACCACGACTGCTTTCGAAACCATCAGCCAACTAACTAATCATGGTATGGGCACAAGCTACAACCACCACACGATCCTCCGTTCTACAGTGCCTTCTCGATCTCGACACCAGCCTTATTGACAGGCTTATTCGCGGTTACGACTGTCACTTTTCTCTCATACATCCTGCATACATGAGTGTACATACTACACGCGTTCACAAAGCAATGGCCTCGAGTCTGATTGACACGTTAGTGCGTTTACTATGTCAGTCCTGGATCAGAACTGATCTTGTGCAGTGTCTGAATCCCTAGTAGTAGCAACTCGAAGCGATGAATTCCTTCCATCTCCGGTTCACCTACTGGCTTATACTTTTGACCAAGTCCGATAATCCCCTCCTTTCCTTCATGCATCTATAACTAACTCGGTAACTTTCTCAGCCTTAATAGGCGAACTCAGTATTTTATTCCAATGTCATCGATGGAATGATCTGGAAATTCTGGTGTGTATTTCCCCTCTGTGGAGTACACTGACTTACTGAAGAATTGATTGTCATCTGATAGTCAAGGTGGAGAGTCAAGTTTAAACTGTCGAACTGGATTTCATTCCAAGGATTTTGCTCCTGCCTTTGATTTACCGACTTTCAGCTTCATTATCATGGTCTTTGCCTCGCGAAATGAACTTTATACTCTCGTCTTCTTTGACCTTGCCATCTTCGTCATAATCCTCCGCAATCCGCATAATTTCTCTCCGGAGGTTTCTTGCTTCTCTCGTAAGGTCTCTCCAATGTTCAATGTCGAGCCCGCGTGATCTATACCATGCCTCACGCCTTGCTGAAATGGAACGATCAAGCACCGATGTGTAAGACACCTCTCGTCCTTGATAAAGGAACCTGTGGATGGTAACACATAACTTCACCTGACTAAATAAAAAAGCTGGAAATACCAGAGATAGCCGCATATCACCGTGGTCAGGCCGGACAAGTAGGTGATCGGTTCCATTACATCCCTGAGGAGTCATCCTGATGAGACGCCTTCGATTGGACCAAGATTTAGTATCACTCACCATCCATAATCCCAAAATGTCAGTCTTGCTACAGCAGCCCAATAGACAACGAGCATACCAAAACCTCCCACTGCCATCCTCCTTGCACCTTGTCGCGCCTCGTGATCACATTTTAATTTGAGGCTCTCCATCGAATTCAGTTCTTTATGGATGTGTTCCAGACGTCTGCGCAAAAACCGTGTGCGATCTGCGAACCTTGGTATCTCGACTGCAATCGAGCGATTGTAGGCCTTCGTTTCGCCCTCCCCAAGAAATCCAAAGTGTACAGAAAATGTCGAAGAACGAGCCGCATCTCGTATGAAGTCGCCAATATTCGTCGAGTCTGACCATTGAAAAACTTGACCGTTCAAGGAGGCACTTCGAAATGTAATTATTGGTGAAGCGGGTTTGATAGACGCAAGGATGAGGTGGCTGATGTAGGACAATGGTTGAAAGGGGTGAAGGAGGAATACAGTTGGCCCGTTTTTGTTCTCGTGTGCCAATTGCGCGTCACCATATCTTTTGGGAGGGGAAGAGAAGCTTTCAAGAGGTAAGGTAAGTCTGAAAAAACGAGACGACGTCGGTGATAATTTCCCTAGCTCAATCAAGGTCAGCAATCTCGCTGATCCCTAGGCCAAGATCACTCTAACCCTTGCCCTCGCCAATATCGTTTGATTGATTGGAATTATTTGAGAACAATGCAATCCCCTGCCATCTAGCAGTAGGATGAAGATGAAACGTCTTGCCAAGCAACGCGGGGTAGTGGCGACAACCGGAAAAGTAAGGACGGATATATCCGCAGCGCTGAGAGAAAATCTGAACAAACTCCCGTCTATTGCTCCCGATGCGATAGAACATGCGCCATAGTTTAGTAGTTGCCAGCATAAGGCAGTGTGCTGGTGAACGTCAGTGACTTTCAAGGTGCTACTGAGTAATAGTGACGTCACGCGTCATTACTTCAGCACTTAGCCACAGCCCAATTAGTATTGGAGCACGTTCAATCTAGTATGTATAGTACGACAGTAATAATATACAGAATCCTAGCGGCTGAAAAATCTACAAAAAAACTGACGCGCCCACACGACAACTCTCCACACGGCCTCGCTTCCGCCTCTTGAGTTTGTATCCGAGGGCGCATGCTGCAAAGATGGGAATATGATATTCCTTCTATGCACTTTGAAATCAATATTTCCTAGAGAGGACGCGTCACCATCAGTAGAAAGTGTGGACCGTTTCCAACAAGAGATATAAGTGCCCGTCCAATAGCCCCCATATCCGATTTCGACGCATTGCAACAGTGAGTAAACTCGAGCCATAGATTCACTAAACTCCATCGCTTCTCGCTCCTGTGTGAGGACGTCCGTGTTACCAGGGCCAAGTTGCGTGAAGATACGTAGGATCTCTATACGAGGCGGTAGTTGGATGCTACGCAGGGTTTCGTAAAGGAGCTAGGAGTCCGAGTCAAAAATCATGCAACAAGAAAAAGAGTTAGTAAACATACAGCCACTGGCGAAGCATGTCCGCGTTGGTTGCCTTCTGTTATGGAAGGCTCTGTGGTGCGAGGGTTATCGATAGATGTCATCTCCAATGACTGTAAAATAGGAAAAGATGTTATGGCTGTCAAGAGCTCTAGGGTGATGTAGGAAACGGAAATGTGTAGAGCCACCAGAGTAGTATTGAAGAGTGAAAATTGATGCAGAGTGCTTGCGAGTAGGGATGGATCACAATGGCTAGAATGCTCATTTATGCCCCATAATATGACATTTTCAAGAAGCCGGCCTTTACCAAAAGTCGTAAGTAGGGTATAAGGTCCTTCGAACACGGAAAGAGACAGTAAAGCGGAAGAAGGAAGACGAACTGTTGGAATCTCGCGAACGTCCTCGTGAGGTGTATCGACTGGAGCAAATATTCGAAGCTCTTTGAGCGAAGGGCAGTTTACCAATGTTTTCTCGAATGCTGCAGAGTATATAACAGAGAAAGGGATTCGGAAGACCAAAAGAGACACAAACTGATCCATCATTGCCATGGCAGACAGAAGACGTACGCAAGTGTCCGATCTAGGGACAGAGATATATCGAATGAGTTCAGGATGAAGGACGAGAGACAGCACGTCGCTTGAAACACCCGACGAATGCAATTCATGAAGAGAGGGTTGATCGGTCACATCACCTCCCCATGCCCACTGATCTAGGTCGAGATGTCGTACAGGAAGGGGTCTTGATTGGTCTCCGGTAAAAGTACACGAGTTAATCCACAGTACCTCTATGGGAAGCCTCTGGACCGAGTCCCACCATCTTGCTGAGAAGTTGATACAATGCCAGGAGAGAATCCGCAAGTTGGGAAAGAATGGAAGGGCGTCGATGACTCTGTCAATGACTAATTCAGGATCAAGGTAGTCTCTGGCATTGCGTGGAGGAAAACCAGAACGGGAGTAGGGTGAGATCCAGCAGTGCCGGACGGATGGGGCAATGTGTGCGGAACAGTAGAACTGGAGGCGTTCCACAGTTCTGTCAAGGTACTTTCGAGGGCGAAGAATGTGATGATCCATATTATATGCGAGAAAGAATGGTGAAACATCAAATACTGTGAATAAGAGTGGCTGAGCGAGCCATCGAAAAACCGAGCAAGTCAGGGTCGAAGCGCGAAGATCTGCAGGTTGGAGGTGTCTGAAGATCCTGAGCCACAGCTCCAAGGGCAGTTTGGCGGGTCCATTAAGTTCTCCTGGCCTCAAATATCCAATATATTGTTCATTCAAGTTATTCTCCCGTTGTTCAAGTTCGTCCAGAGATGTTGCCATCCTGTGGAGTAATTTCAACCTCGGCAGGGCTGCGAGTATAGTCGCACGGTGTTCATGCACTCACGTACATGTGTTATACATGGCCACTGAAGGTCTGTAGAGTCTGTGGCCAGGGTAATACTTGATAGTAGTAAGCAGTTTGTGTCCGTCAGCAATTGCTTATGTGAGTCGACCGCCGATCAATCCATGATCTCCCTTATTTGAATAAGTTTCCAACATTGGTCCACGTTTCCGAAACTTCATTATTTAAATAATCTTCTATCTATACTTCTCCATTATTCGCCACAGGTCCTGCAGCACGTTCTGCGCCAGGAAAACAAGGGTGGATGATGGCTTCCGATTACAAGACCGCCAAGGAGAACTGGGTTTCTGACTTGACTGGTTCTACGGTAAGTCATGTCAATTCTGTCTCCTCAGTGGCTCTCGTAAGTCTCCCGTTTGTATAGGGTGCCTTTTTTGATAGACTGTCATAGTATACCATCGTTTTCTGGTCGTTTCTCGTCTCTCGAACCCCACCATCGCAGTCAATATACTTTCCGATACAATGGATGATCCTGGTTTTCCCTCTCCTTCTGTCAATGACACTCTATGCGAACACACCAGCGATACTTTCCATTACTTTACTGGTATCTGCCTATATGATCTCCTTTTTACCCCGCCGATACGCCGGTAGTCCGCTGCCATCACAACGTCCCATGCCGTCAAGTTCTCAACCGCAACAACCTGAGGCAACGAGCCCACAAATATCATCTCTGCCCGCTGTGACCATCTACAGAGCACATATGATGCTTATGACTGTTCTTAGCATTCTGGCTGTTGACTTTCCGGTTTTTCCCCGCACCCTGGCGAAGTGCGAGACGTTTGGTGTATCACTGGTATACACACTTCTGTTACACGTCGCGAAATATATTTTGATGGTATAATCTATTCAAGATGGACCTTGGCGTTGGCTCTTTCGTTTTTTCTCAAGGGCTTGTTTCTGCCATCCCTTTACTCAAGAACCCTTCGTATCTTTCAGCACCAGCAGTTCCCAAGATACTTACAGTAACTCGGAAATCTCTTCCTATCATATTGTTAGGTATTGTACGCGTTCTCCTCGTAAAAAGCACTTCCTACCCTGTAGGTCACCTTTCTTCCGTCGAAAATTGAGTTGATATCTATTTGCTAAGCAGGAACACGAATCAGAGTACGGGACACACTGGAATTTCTTTATCACGCTGGCGTTGCTTCCAATCTTTCAAGTGGTCCTACATCCCGTCGTCAAGCATGTTCCTGTCGCTCTTCTGGGTGTTTCAGTGGCTTCTGGTAACGATTGCTTCTTAAAGCACCTCAATTCGCGATGACATGACGATATTGCAGCCCACCAATTGACATTGTCATTCCTTGGAATGCATGACTTCGTGTTGCATGGTCCTAGAATTGGGGTTTTTAGTGCCAACAAAGAGGGCTTTGTTTCCCTGGCAGGCATGTGGTTCTGCTAGATGGCCGGCTCACTTTCTGACACTATCATCCAGGTTACTTGGCTATACAGCTCCTCGGCTTGTCTGCTGGAACAATCATCCTTCCACCATCGTCAAAGTATTTCAGGCGAGCACTTAAGAGACAAGGTCGCCCTACCATTAATAGGGATACTCAGGACATACGCAATGGACTATCCGCACCGCGGGAGAATGATCACACAGCCATCGAACTGTTTTCTTACACCTTTGTTTGGTGGACTCTCTTCTATGTCCTGAAATACTTTGGCGTCGGTGGTGCGGGGGTATCGCGCAGAATGGTATGGATAACAAACCTTTTTTTGGCCATACATTGAGCTGCTCCAGGTTAATGTGCAATATATATTCTGGGTCGCCGCGTTCAACACAAGCTTTATCTTGGGATACCTTCTGATCCACATGATCTTCCTATCCATTTATTCGCAGCAGTCAGAGTTGAAAGTTCCTGTGAATACAGTCGGAATCCACCAGTCCAGTCAACAGCGGGTATCGGATGCGCCGCCTTTGCTTGAAGCCATAAATAAAAACGGACTAGTTCTGTTCCTTGTGGTGAGTTGCATTGTACATTTTCCTGATCCTTTCTGAGATTGAGCAACCACAGGCCAACGTAGCTACGGGGCTGATGAACCTTACCATTCCGACTATGCATACATCTGACCGATGGGCGATGATCATTCTCAGTGTATACTCGTTCGTTTTGTCCTGGTTCGCATGGATCTTCCGAGATAAGAGATTAGTGAGAATGTAGCATAAACCAGGATTATTGGATATCAAATACATTCGAGATCAGTAGAAAAGATGATGGGGGATCTACGACGGCGCAATGGACAGGTCAAAACGATAGAAGCGAGTTTGAGAGCTTGGGAGTATGCAATAAGAAAGTCTGATTTTAGAAGGCACCGGATTCTAGCAATGGTGGTTACATATCGACCTGGTATTGCGTGCAAAGTAATTGAGTAGAATATACAAAAATTAAATAGGATGCCGTAGCCTGGTGCTGTCACTCAGTCAGGCGACACGAACGGAAGAATTGCACTTACCTCTCTCGAGTTAGTTCTTGAACTCCCCAACGCCCATAAATGCATTTCTCCTACTTCCCACAACCTTATATCCCCGTGGTGCCTTTCTATCCAGCCTTTGCTCTTGTGCCGTCATCACCTGCGACGAGGGCACATTGTGAACCTCCACCAATTCCTTCACTCTCAAAATTTTGCCGGCAGCGTCAGGAGTATGTCGATGATATACTGTTTGCATGCGACGATGAAGCCCCAATGCGATGAGTGTGCCCTTTATTTTGTCACCGAGGGAGATGGCTGAACGCCGAAGGGTAATTTTGTAGTGCGTCAAGGGCTCGGGTTCGATATGGGGAGGAGCGGTGGGGACAGACGCTGTTGGAGGTTGTGATATGGTTGTCAATGTGCGCGAGGCATTGCGCCACTGAGTCTGAAGCAGCCGCCTGGATGTCGACGCCATTGAGGAAAACTTGAAATATTCAAGTCATTTCCCGCGTGTCACCGAGTCCTTTTGAAAGAAACATATCCAAATAACATCACTTCCGAAATAGGATCAGTGATTGGCGCGCACGCGTCTGACTTGAAGTGAGTACTTACTTACTAACTCCAAAGTGAACCTGTTTCTTTGTGTCCCACTAACAGTCGCTAACACTGTTTTGATCAAGGCTGTCTTTGATGAGATTATCCAATGTCCAGTAATTAATAACTGAATCCGTGTACATTCATCTCTTGCCGTTTTCAATATGTGTGAAGGCTTTCACGTGGTCACATCAGAAATCCTTTTGTGATCTGCGAAGAGGTGGCACTTTATGTGAGTTGTTTCTGCCCATTTGACTGCAAGGAGATAGTAGGGGGTTGCCAACATAGTACGTTGCCCTTCGGACGTAACCCGAGTTTTGTGATACCGAGACCCTCATCTCCGACCCGCAGCTACCTTTGTCGAAGTCTGACTGTCTCAATATTTGAGCGCCAGAAATGAGTCAGTCTGTGAGCTGGATTTCAAATAGTCACAGCGCCCGTCTATAATGTATCTGAAGCATGGCCACCGACCCGGTTCATCTGAATTTAGAAAAATCCTCATAAAGCTGTCACCGGGAGTCAAGTATGCCGCACGATATACGGAAATGGCAATCGTTGTTCTTGTAATAGGCTATGCTATCCCTTGGTGTTCTAGAGTACATGGAGGTAGATTGAAGCAAACGAACAGTACTAGTGGTGTGTTGACTTAAGGTTGACTATTCTGGGATGATGCCATGAGAGAACCAGTGTCAAATATGTAGATGTCATCTTTCATCCTCCAACATTGAACCTACTCCCTTCTCTTCATGGTTGCTGCTTATGGCTCGTCGTCCCAAACCCAGCGCCAGTCGCTGTACGTCGACATCGATCCTTATACATACAGTTACGAGGTCCGCAGATCTCCACAATCCAACTCCCCTGCATCTTCCACGGACGTCAGTCTCGACTCACCAGGCACGACGAGTAGCAATGATGCTGGCACGCCACTTTGCGTTGTCCTCTGCATGTACGATTGGACCTCAGACGATCCCGATCATTTGAACTTCACGCAGAACGAAATCCTCGACGTCGTGAAGCAGGAAGAGAGCGGATGGTGGGCGGCAATGCGAAGTGACTCTGAGGTTGGCTGGATACCTAAGGCCTACGTGGAACGCCTTTCCAACGAGATGGCAGAGAAGTTGCGGCAAATGCCAATGCAGTTTCGTTGCAAGGAATACCAAGCCGAACAGCTCTATCACTCTCTCGTATATGACCCAGTTGAACCTCTATCTCCTTCTCCACCAAGCCCTCGGATTCCTAGGCGTGAGCGCGACGTGGGTAGTCATCTTTCAAATCTATCTATTGTCCGTTGCAACTTCATGTTGACAGGTTCCACAGCCCTCAAAGTTCAACAGTGTACTACCAAGGAACCATGACCCTGATTCAACCTACCGCCTCGTGTTTCAACGTATCCAACCTGACCAGAATGCATCTTATCATGCGCAAGAGTCGCAGCCATATACCTCCTCCCAGAAGTCAACCCAATTCACCAACCCTATCGATCAAGAGTCTTCACATATGCGACATCGAGCCGGCACTGTGCCAATTTCAACTCCCGCTACCACTGCTGCAAGACGTCGCGACGAACCTGCTTCTGCAACAGTGTCCATGCCCGTGTATGAGCTCCATAACCCTGATGTAGCCTTTTCCAAATCCAAGAATGCCATCGAAGGCCTGATAAAACGGAACAATTCATCGATGATGACACAAGCTTTTCTCGATGAGAAATCACCGCCCCGGATTGTGGCGGGGCCATGGACCTCCAAGCCAGTATCAACCTTCAAGCCATTGTACGCCGACCAGCTGGACATGGACGAGAATGGACAACTACGTTTTGGAACACTGAGGGCTCTTGTCGAGAAATTGACTTGTGGAAAGCTGCATCTCCAGCGTAGGTGTGTTGTTTATACTGGCATGCCTTGACTAACCCTCTTGTACAGATCGCGCTGAGGAGGCCCTATTTTGTGATGTTTTCTTGACGACTTTCCCGACATTCATGACATCGGACGAACTGTTTGACATGCTGGTTGAAGCCTATCGAATGGAGGTTCAACCAATGGATCTTGCCACTGCGGAAATTGACGAATGGAAACAACACTTAATTGCGACGCAGACGCGTGTTCTTGATGTGTTTACATTGTGGCTTACAGACCATAGACTTCTGCAAGACGATGCGCACATTGCCCAGAAGCTCACTGGTTTTCTCGAACGCATTAAAATGCCTCCTTTGGCATTGGCAAGCCGGCTTCTCGAAAAGCAAATTCAAAGTCTGGTGCGATAGTTCAGTTTGAATCATCTGCTATCCCTCTCATATTTCTTCTTCATTCCAGACTTTCAGCATCAACCCGCCCACACGCACTTTGCCCAAGAAGGCCAAGAAACCGAAATCACATAAAAACGATCTTCTGCATCTCGATCCTACCGACATTGCAGAGCAGCTGACGTTGATTGAGTCGGAACGCTACGTTAAGGTCACTCCTAAGGAATGCCTACTGTATAACAACAAACATGGGACATCTACGAACTTGGCAAAGTTTTGTAGCACCCATGACAAGATCGTATCTTGGGTTAAAAGTAGTATTCTGACTAACGAAGCGCTTGGAAAACGGGCGTGCACCATTGAAACCTGGATAAAGGTGGCAGAGGTTCGTTTCTCGTCTATCGGCACGGCGTTCTTCGCGCTCAAATAGGACTTGCGTCACAGAAATGCAGAACTATGAACAACTTTGCTTCCATGAGTGCCATTATTAACGCCCTTTCTAGCACCGTGATCACTCGTCTGCATCTAACGTGGGCGCACGTTGGCCGTAAAAATGTCCTGGATGGGCTCCTGAAATACAACGAGCCCACTGGAGGTTTTGCTGGGTACCGAAACCTGTTGCAAAACGTCGAGGGTCCATGTGTGCCTTTTATCAGCATGTATCTAACGGACCTTGTGCACATCCAAGATGCATTCGGTGACGAACCCGGTGGCCGCATCTCCTTCCTGCAGCGGCAGCGTTCATACGAGACCGTCACTACGATGCTGCGGTTTCAATCAAAGCCCCATGATATCGCGGAGAGCGAGAGCGTTATGGGCTTTATCAAACGGAGTCTCCAAGCAGATGGAGAGAAGGACACTAATTGGTTCTGGGCCAGATCCCAGGAGGTGCAACAGATGGAGCTGGCACATGCGGATATCAGGAAGGGACTGGAGGCAGCTGGATTTTGATCCTTCCCCGCGTTCTCCTCAACATCTAGGTTCAATATCGTTTCAAGCCTCTACGGATATTTCCAAGTCGGGTATTCAAAGCTATTTTTCGTTCATCTGTATTTGCTTTCTGCTTATCGTTGCTGTATTTTGGTGAATGTACTATAGCTATCAATGATGGACTCTCCTATACGATAACTCTTTGGATAACGCAAATCTATGAAGTCATCATGTATGTAGCAACCACCATAACATGTTAAATAAATCTCGACGTCTTTCATCTGCTGACGGACATATCCTCTAAATGTTGGTTCAAGAGCATGTGTGCGAATGAATAAACTACGGAAAGCCATGATGTATAGAAAGTATGTATATCCCAAAAGGTCCGACCAAAAAGCGAGAGCGACGAAATAATGCACTAAAGGCATGCAGTGAGCCTTCATGTAGGAGGAGGAAAGAAGATATGGGTGGGCAACATCTAACTAATCGATAAACAATTAACAGTTGCAAGCATCATTCCGGCCTTGCGCGCCTGGTGCCTGTCTGTTAAGGTCAACACCTGATCTTTGCCCTGTTGCTGCGCGTGCCGCACCAGCCCGTGCTGATGGCGGTGCCGTCAGAGGCAGCTTCTTGGCTGCAGCACACGATCAGCGAAACGAGGATCATCAAACAGTGAAACGACTCACCAATAGCTGTAAAGATCTCCGCCACCCCCTCGCCAGTCTTTGCACTGGTCTCTGCCCACATCAGACCCTCTTCGTCTGCATACTTCTTCGCCTCCTCCTCGGAAACTTGCCGACGAGCGGAGAGATCAGATTTGTTGCCACAGAGTGCGATGACTATTGAGGGATCGGCCTGACGTTGGAGTTCACGAATCCACGTCCGGGCTTTCTCGAGCGAGGCGGACTGTGTGATATCATAGACGACGACAGCACAGTTGGCATTTCGGTAATACATGGGCGCCTAGTTTCAGGTCCATAGATAACTCATTTCACGAAGGAAGGGAAATACGTACAAGTGACTAGAGAGCATGGATGGTATCAGTGGCATTTGATTGGTCGTGTGGAGCTTTACCTACCTTGTATCGTTCTTGACCAGCGGTATCCCTGCCGCGGATACGTTAGTAGAGGCGTAGTTGAGCTGCACGCAACGCACCATATCTCAAACTTCACTGTAGTATGGTCCTCGAGTGTAACTGTCTGTGTCAGGAAGGCGGCTGAACAAGCTGTGTTAGCCACAGCACGAGGATAGAGGCAGCAGACAAACCTCCAATGGTGCTCTCCCGGTAGTCATCAAACTGGTCCTTGACGAACCTCAATACTAAACTGTAGAAGATTGAGACGCACGACACAAGGTTTCCAAGACATCATGAGGCGCACCTGGACTTTCCAACGGCAGACTCGCCTGATAGATATGCTGGTAAGCAACGAGATATACTGCTGGAGGCTGATACCGACCGAGGAGAACAAGCTTGAACTGGAATTGCTTGGACATGAGGACAGTGGATGTGAGTGATAAGTAGCACCCGCAGCGCCTCAAGTGGACGACGCTCCTTGTGACCACGCGGCAACTTCCGAAAACACATTTTTCTTGTGGTCGCTCTGTACCGCTCTCTTTCCATCCAACCACCATCAACGCTGCTACTCTTATCCATCTTCCGTTGAATCGCCCTTTAGTCTTGAGAGTTGAGCTGCTTCCTGTGTTTCCCTTATCGCTTGACTTCCGTGGCTACGCTCTTTCCTCTCACCTCCAGTCTCGGCCACGTCACTAAGACTCCCGCAACATCAGACCGTCTTCAACGCACCTGAGCCGAAGAAAAGAAAAGAACAAAGACATGAACCGTCATCATCCGTACGGAGGTGGTTACGATAGTCAGGCTGCCCGGCGCGGCGGCTCACCCGGTGGCCCTGGCCCCGACCGATCCCATCGCTACTCAGACCGGGGTGGTCCTGGAATGCGTGGCAGAGGATTCGGGCGGGGACGAGGAGGGTATGGCAGTTACGACGGAAATATGAGCCAGCACGACCCGTATTCACAAGGCGATATGGGGTCTTACAGTAATTATGATGCCCCCGCTGCGCCACAAAACTACTCCTACCAGAACCCCTATGGCGGTCCCTATGCGCCACCATCTCACGATGCCGCGTATACTCAGGACTATACTAAATATGAAGGTGCGCTTGAAACAACCTTAAGACTGAAATCGAGATATATTTTGTTATCTGCGTCGGACACGCAGCGAGGACCACCAGCCTGTCAGCGAGCTGTTTTTTTTAGATTGCGAGTTAAGGCACGCGCGGAGACGTTACAAACCAACTCAGAGCACCCAGTCGAACGAACCAGCTAAGCTATTGCTGCGAGCGCCCGTTCCGAATTCTTGAGTGCGCGTGTGCCGTCAGAGAATACACTTTGAATCTGTGCTGAGGGAGACGAGTGATGTCCTTGTCTGCGCGCCTTGATCTTGCTGTTACGTCGTCCTTGTCCTTTTTTTTTGCCCTTTAATCCCTCGATCTCTGTAAAGTGGAGTTTTTCTCACGTGAATTGTTTCTGTTCGTCCGTATTAGACGGTCCAGGTTCGAGCTTCAACGACGATGGTTATGGTCGAGGAGGAGGCCCCCGCCGTCCCATTCGCAAGGAGAGGGATGATAAAGTTCACGACTCTATCATTGAGGAACGAATTCAACGCGAACGGCCGTGCCGTACTCTATTTATCCGCAACATCAAGGCAAGTAGATTAAGTTCATCAATTTTAAACTTTGCAAAGAAATTCCCTTTTTTGAAACTTTTGTTCATGTCTGCTGGGCCTCATGTACTGATTATATCTGCAGTATGAAACCAATAGTGAGGAAGTTCGAGGACTATTTGAGGAACATGGCGAAATCAAAACTTTTTTCGACCTGATATCAACACGAGGGATGGTTTTTGTGACATATGTATGTGGAGCTGCGCGATGATGCCCGATTTTAAGTTTGACGTGTTTGTCTAGTATGACCTTCGTGCAGCCGAGCGTGCACGCGAGCGCTTACAAGGCTCAGAGATCAGCGGCCGCCCGGTAAGCGTAGACCAAATACATTTCTCTGATGTCTCACCCACCCTGCTGCCGTTAGATTGATGTGCATTATTCCCTTCCGCGCGACGATAGCCGAGGAGTTGACCGAGACAAGAATCAACAGCTTCAAGGAACTCTGCAAGTCACGCTACGGAACTCTCCGTCGGGCGCTCCTCTGGATGACAATGAAGTGCGTCGAAAGTTCCAGCAATTCGGAGACGTCAAGACTGTCAAGCCCGTTGGCGACCGTTCCGAGTACGTGGTTAACATGTTCTTTGAAACATTCCTCACAAGTATATAGTTCGCGCTATGTCGAATTCTACGATATGAGAGTAAGCCGTGTGCATCTCATGATATTCCAAGTTTAACCCTGTCTTCCAGGCATGCGAAGAAGCATTTGATCGACTCCGCCATCAAGGTCTCCAAGACGGTGTCATGGACATTGTCCTCGCCTGGGACACCAACGAGGCCCCACAAGGTCAGCCCCGAGAACGCGGAGATGACGGGTATCACGGTAATCGGGGTGGACGAGGTCGTGGACGTGGGATGGGCCGTGGCCGGGGTCGTGGCGGCGGATACAACGACAACGATGGAGGGCGGTACGGTGGTGGGAATGACTATGGGAGATTTGGACATGGTGGAGGAAGAGGAGGGAGGCAGGATGATTATGATGGAGGTAGGGGAAGAGGTGGCGGGTATGGAGGGGATAGGCATGATCGTGGAGGAGGGGGGTACGCGGATTCGGGGCCGCCTGCGGGACCGCCGGGACCGCAGGGGAGTGGGTATGGACCACCGAGTGGAGGGTATCCGATGATCCCACCTCAAGCGCCTGCTCCGCCTCCGCCTCCGTCTGCAGCATCAGTGGTATGTTTTTCTCTCTGTTGAGATTGAACTGGCTCTGACGCTTTGAAAGCCTTCTGATGACCGACTTGAACAAGCACGCAAGGTCCAGCAACTTTTGGCAGCACTAAAACAACCCGGATCTGCGCCTCCTCCCGGACCAGGTGGACCTCCGCCTCCAGGTGCAATGCCTGCAATGCCTCCTCCGCCCCCTCCAACCGGGCCCGCCTCCTATTACGGCCCACCGCCGAATGCAACAGCGATGCCCCCGTACCCTCCTTATGGTGGGTTGCCACCTCCACCGCCGTCAGGGCCTTCATCGCAGCCTCCTGCGACATCGACGCCGCCGGCAGCGGGACTCAGCGGACTACCGCCGAATATTCTGGCGCTGATTCAGGGTGCTCAGCAGCAGCAACAGAGGCCTCCTGGACCGCCTGGGCAGTATGGAAGCATGATGATGCAGCCTATGAATGGGTCTGCGCCCCCTGCGACGCCACCAGCGGCGACGCAGGCGCAGCAGTTTCAGCAGTTGATGGGCTTTTTGGTGAGTTGTTTTTTGAGGTCATTAGGAGTGAAGCTGATGAGTATTTAGCAGACGCAGGCTGCAACTGGAGCGCCAGGAAAGTAAAAAAAGAGTTGTTTTTGTTCGTGTATATACTACGTAGTTTAATGCTTTATCTTTATGTCGTGTTGACATCAGTGTTATATATTCTTTCATCACTGCCACATCCATGATTGTGCTGTCGACGCTACACAACCTTTTGTCTCAGGCGGTGACACCGCAGCTGCACACGGCGGTGCTGCTGACGACGTCGGGGCAGCTGATCGCGTTTGCAACGGACGAGGGGCGGAGACCAAAGGACGAGGTGCGGATGGTGGTTGGGCTGGCGATGGAGATCTGGCAGGAGACACAGGAAGAGTCTAGTATGGTTGAGAGCGAAGTAAGACGTCTGGCTGGTGATGAGTGCGACGATGTTGAAATTTTTTTCGCTGGCAGCTCGGGAGGATCGTGGTTGTGCCCGTGGACGACAAACCGCGGTGTGAGGACGAGTACGAGCCGCTGATGCTGCTTGCGCTCAACTCGACTCCGGGGGTGGACTGGGGCGAGCTGCAGAACAAGGTGGGTTGGTGTTTGTCGTCGTCGGTGTTTGGGACGGTGTTGACGGTGGACAGGGCAAGGTGGTTGGAGGACATCTGGCGGGGGCACTGGGGCGGTTCAGAGAGTTTCTTGTTGTGCGGCGTGCGGCGCTGCCTGCGACGCTGACGACGTCGCCGCCGCCGCCACGGGGGTAGAGTAGACGTGTAAAATAAAATCGGGGTTGTTGTTTCCCAGCTGCTGCCATGCGTGCTCTGCGGGCCTTCAGCGCCGTCGCCCGCGCGCCACACTCGCTGCTCACCGCCGAGCTCCAGCACCTCCGCTCGTCGCTGCTCGGCCTCCTCGGCTCAGCCCATCCCGGCCTCGGCCACGTCGCCCGCTGCTGCTTCCCCGAGCCGTCCCACCAGCTCCGCTCCCTCCTCGTCCTCCTCTTCGCCCACGCAACCAACGGCCTCGGCCCCGCATGGCCCGCCAAGCACACCGCCGCCGCCCTCGACGCCACCGCCGCCCGCACCGCCGAGCTCGACTCCCCGCTCACCCGCCCCGACGTCCTCAACAACTGGCACCCCAGCATGCCCAACCACACCGCCTCCTTTGCTGGCGTCTTTGACCTCCGCCCCGTTGGTCTCTACACCCCCCCCCCCCCCCCCCCCCCCCCCCCCCCCCCCCCCCCCCCCCCCCCCCCCCCCCCCCCCCCCCCCCCCCCCC